>JASAOA010001724.1:0-56064 GCA_030849815.1 Vickermania spadyakhi
GCTGCACCTGAACCACCTCGGCGCCAAGCTCACCAAGCTATCGCCGAAGCAGGCGGAGTATATCAACTGCCCCGTCGAAGGCCCCTTCAAGCCGGATCACTACCGCTACTAAAGAACGCCTTCGTGCGACGGTTTGGCTCAGAGCCTAATACCTTGAAGCAGCTGAAACATAAAACACGTCAGGGAAAGGCTACACACAAAGAGAGACGAATAGAAGTGAGTGTGTCATTCTTTCATTTAATAAACATATTTCTTTTTGAAGGGGTGTATCAATTGTCACTGTAAGGTATGATGGATTCACCACATTAAATTTTTTTTTTTGAATTTTAATGTTACGAAATAAAAATAAGAAGGACAGCACTACCGCTCCGTGTTGGAACTGAATCGAGTGAGAGGGAAAGACAGAGCTGCGATACCTTGAGAGTTTTTGAAACTTCCCTTCTCTGATTTCAGCGCATAATATATGAAATGAAAAGAGAACAAAAAAAAATAATTGAAAATAATAATAAAATGAAAGGATAGAAAAGGTCTTTAACCTCCTCCTAATGCATATTCACAGTTCACACACACACCATCACAGGACCGCCCATGTCTGACATTCATTTCGAAGTCCTGTATATATATGTATGTGCAGCCGAACTGAGAGAGGAGAAATAATGCGAAATACACTATTCTTTCGTTGTCAATAGCGGATTGGGAAAGGATATAACTACACGAAAGAGAAAAAAAATAATGACCGTAATAATAATAACAATAATAGTTTGGAGGGATGGTTCTCCCCTCTTGTCTCTGGACGGAACATGTATTTCGTCATTTGTAATGACACACCCTTTTTTTTTTTCTGTGACGTCCTCTCCTCCAACTTTTTTCCGCCTCTCTATCGTCGGATGACAACCTGTGAATGTTTTCCATAATATTTAGAAGCTTTACAAACTAAAACAAAATAAATACTAAAAGAGGACACCTTTCAGCAAAAGAAAAAGAAGGAGGATATAAGTACAGAATTAGCAGAGAGGAATTTTGAACTACTAGACACACTGCGGGATATATATATCGGGTGTTTTTCTTATTCTGTATATAATTAATAAAATAACAACGCGATAATTAATATTATCAGTGAGAAAACAGCAGTAGTGCTCTTCCATTTATTCTAGTGGGTCTTCTTGTCATTATTGGTGTCTGCTCATTATTTAATTTCCTTCAATTCAGGTCGTCACTATGGAGCTTACGTTGCTGCTAGCAGTGCTAGTGCTCTCTATAGGGGCCACTCAAATCATTCTCGTTCTCGTCTGCGGGGCGATCGGCATCGGCAAGACCGACAGTTTCCGCTCCATCTCCGGGTCCTTGTTCATGGGCTCCGCCCTCTCTATGGTGATCTCCGCCGTGGCCAACGGATTGCTCGCCACCCTCCCGGAAGCACGTGGCAGTCCTGTTTGGGACGTCGCCATTGTGCTGGTCAAGACGCTGCTAGCGGCGTTCGCTCAGCCTACCGTCACGAGTGTGGTGCTCGTCGCGCTGTTGTGCTACTTGTGTATGGCGGCAGCGCATTTGGGCGCGATGGTAGAAGACCTGAACGTGTTGCTCGAATCCCATAAGGTGTTTATCGACGAAACACCACAGCATAGCAGTAGTGGGACGACTGGCAAGAAGAAACAGTAACAAAGAGATGGAAAACAAAGAAAAATAATGAATTGGAGTGAGAAAAAGTAACTGTTAGTGAGGCGTTCTCTCTAGCTGATCTTACTCTTTAGCGTTTTTTTTGATACTAGAAGATGATTATTATTAGTAGACTGCAATGTTTTCTAAAAATCTTTCGTTCTTTATATATATATAATATTACGAATTTACTTAGTCACAAAATAAAACATAATAAAATACGAGTATCTCACATACAAGTGGAGGTAAAGGAGTTCTTCCGCGATCAGGAATCTATCTTCGGGATTAATATTTTTCTTTGGTCTTTCTTTTCGTGGTACTCCCCTCATTCATGCTAGCAGGACAATCTCCTTCTACGAGTACTGGTAGCCACCCTCACGCACCCCTCTCGCTTCCCTACGCGAGAGTATGACGTGGAGACACCCCACCGCCTCCGCTCTCTCCGCAACGGCTTCAGCGGCTTTTCCCACCCTTCCCGAGTATGACGGGCCGTATACGCTCAAACAGTTTGTTCAGCTGTGCTATGGTCTTACGCTGGCATTTCCAACTCCTTCACCGCGTGATGGAGCAGTGGAGAACAGCGACGAAAGGAGGGACTCGTCCTCGTCCGGCTCTCCTTCGCTCTTTCAACGCATCAGAGCAGAGCAGGAACTGCAGAGTAGAAGAAGGAGTCCCGTACAAACAAATGAGAAAATGCAGGAAACACAGGAGGATTCCAATGAGGTGGTCGAAGTAGCTCCAGTCCTCGACGTCGAGGACGCAAGTAGGATGGAAACGACACTGGAAGTGAACTCCGCCATTCGCACCGCCACGATGCAGAGGAAACAGGGTTGCAAAGAATCCAGGGCCCCGTCCGAATGGGATGTGATTGAAGTCCGGTCCTCCGCCTCGTCGTGCTCTTCCAGCTCAAGCTCGAGGAGGGATTCAGACACAGAGGGGACAACGCACTGCCGTGCCGTGGAAGGTGACCGGACTGGGACCACTAGGAACACTTTCGTCGCGGGTGCATCTGACGTCGACACGAACCGAACCCCTCGCGCTTCAACGCCCCTGAGAAATGGTGGCACCATACATCTTCCGTTAGTTCCCTTTCAAGTGTATGTGTACATGCGTCAAGGCGCTCCTCCTCCTCCTTCTCCTCCTTCTCTTTGTAGGATGCCTGAAGCTCGTTTTCCTGCTCGGCACGCCACCCGCTCAACGTCTGGGAAGGAAATCGAAGCCCACGGCGTAGAACCCCTGACGAAGGACCAACTGGCATTGCAAGCGCTGCTCTACATTTCTTGCCCGGCCGCTGTTCCACATGGAGGAGTGGCAGGCAGCACGCCGTGGACGTTTCACTTTTTACATCACTTTGAGTCGTACTTTGTAGCCCTGCTGTACCAGATAGGGGTGGTGGAACACGGTGAGGGGAGTGGAGGAGCTCACCTGAGCTCCGGTTATTCGGTGGGCCGGGGCTGGGGCTACTTGCATCAGCACGCTGCCTTGGTGGTGCAGCTGCAGCCCATGGGGGGTGGCGTCCAGGTGTTTGGCGCACCGCTCAGCTCCACGAGCCCCACCTCCGAGGGGGGGTTCGCCTACACGGAAGAGAAGAGGCCTTTGAACACCAGTACCGCTGCTCCCTCTCGTACTCGTAGGTCTGTGTCTCAACCCGAGCCATCGGAGCTGAAAGCGTCGTCAAGGGGAGAACAAAATGTGTCTCCTCCGCATTCATCGAGTTCGAGTGAAACAAAGACGGAACCACCGCGCCGAATTCGACCCAGTCGAACGCAAAGTCGGCGGCGGCAGCGGAAGGCGACTCGGCTGGCGACTCGGCTGGCGAACAGTGCTAAAAAGAAAAGTTCCGTTTCTCCGAAGGCCGGCTCTCTCCTTGCAGGGCCCACAGACACGCCAACAGCTGGGCGTGATGCCGCCACTGGCTCCTCCAAAGAGAAGAAGAGGGATACTATTGAGGCTGTGCGAATTATGGAAGAGACGCTGAAGTGCTTAAAGCAGGTAAATCTGAGTCGCCTCCCTCTCTTGGGCTTTCCATCCCATACATTAGCTTCCCCTACCTCCGATAGGGTGACCTGTGATCCACACCCTCACCATTACCGAACGGAAGCCTCCCTTCCCTCTACACTTGCTTTATTATCCTTGCCGACTTGGTGGATGCAGCGGTTGTGGCTGCAACGTCACCCGAACAGTTTGCGAGCCGTTCTCCTGGCAGGCGGAGAGCGACGCCGGGATGTGGCGCGGGCAACAACGTCCGCCGCCGTCCCCTTAAAGAGAACCGGAACTCCTGCTACGATGTCGACGTCTACTATGCCGGTCCGTGAGGCACAAAAGGTGAGCGCTTTCTCACCTTTTCCTTCGCACCAAGCCCGTTTAGCACAGCTGTTACGAAGGGGGAATCCCATGCCGGCGCGAAAAGGTCCTTCACCTACCGTCAAGCCGAAGCGCCGCAACAAAAGAGCTCAGCGAAGCGTTGTACTCGGAAAAGCCGATGACGAGAGGGGTGTGAAGGTCCTCCCTTCTCTGGTTCGCGTACCGTATGCCGTGTTGCCAACACTGTTTCCCTTTAGCCTCGCCTTCCCTCTTTGTGCTTCTTCTGGCTTAGAGCCTGCGGAGGAGCATCGGCTAGGACTCTACCTTCAGCGTTTTATGTCGTCCCTGCTGACACAGTGCGCCAAGGCAAATCTTCGTGGGGCAGCCCTTCCGTGGGTGCGACCTTTGGAGGAAGCTTTCAAGCAGGAACAGCAAGAGCGGCAGCGCCTTCTGGAGAGGCTTCGAAAGAAAAGAGTGACGAGGTCCGCGCCACAACGCCGCAAACTGGACAGCAGCCGCCCTCCTTCTAGTTTACCCACCCTTCCCACACAGACGGAGGAGGGGGACGACGTCTTGCGGGAGAAGCTGGAGACCTTCCCCACTGCTCTGCAAGTAACGGTCTCTCCTCGAACCGTCGCCGGGTATCTCGTGCGTTTATTGCAGACGCTTCGCTGCTTCAGCGATGGGCTGGGCTCTCCTCCGGTCATCATCTCGACGGACGACAGGCAGACGTCTCCAAGAATGGAGCGCTCCACATCCTTGTGGGGTGACGATGCCGGCACCGCCTCTCATCACTTGAGGAAGTGCCTTTTACCCGTATTGGAGGCCTGGCTGCGATCTCCCACCTACAGTGGGGCCTTCGAGGCGACCCCGTCCAACGGAAGAAGGTGCCGCAGGAGTGCAACAGCCGCATGTGAGGCGGACGCGCAGACGACGCCGCCTTCTCCTTCTCCGAGTTCTTCACACCAGACAAGAAGGCGGCTCGCTGGCAACTGGTGGCAGACGTTTCCGCTTGGCGCTGCATTGACGGGGGTCGTACTGGAGAAGCTCCCGTGGCTGCAGGAGGCGTGCGCGTGTACGTTCGGGGCTTCCTCTCCTTTGTCATGGGGGCAAAGGTTTCCGTTATTGCGCCAGCAGTTGTTTCTTCAGCTGTTCTTTTTCTTGTGTCAACACGTGTTGCCTTTTTGGGTCCGGCAGTCGTTTCACGTCTTTCGTGGAGGCGATCATCCGGAGCGGCTGCGTTGCTCCGTGGCCGGAAGAACGAACTCGTTGCGAGAAGGAGCGGACCTCTTGGAAGTGAAGGAGTTCGGGGCCGGAGACGACGCGCTCGGCTTTGTCCCCGTGACAGTTTGGAGGCGGTTGATGGCTGCAGAAGTGAAGCGTCAGCGCCAGTCCTTCCCGTGGAGTCCGTGTGATAGGGAGACGAGGAGCGGAACAGAAGACTTTCCAAAGGAAACGGGCCGTTGTCCTCCCACCAAACTGGAACAAACCGCCTCAGCGAGTTCTTCAGAAGCATCAGGCGCACGGTGGACTTCGTTGCAGAGTACTCCTGTCGTTCCGTCATTGCTGTATGCGGCCCTGCGCTTCCTCCCTCGCTTTCAGAACGGGAAGGGCACTCGGCTGCGGCCGGTAGCGACAGTGCGTCGAATGACCATGCCGCCTCGGCTACACCCATCGGAAGCAGACAGCGGAGACAGGGATGATGCGAAGGGCGTCGTGGTGCCGTCGCAGTCCTTGATAGGGAAGTCTCAAGCCGCTGCCGCTGCCTACGCACTGCGGTGCCAATTGTACGCTGGTGAATGGGGATGTAGCGTGGATGAGCTTTCTCCTACTGACCCTCCACTTATGGGGGAGGGGTCGTCCCCTGCTGCGGCTGCGAAGTCCGAAGGCGGACGCCGGTGGTGGAGCGAACGAAATGCCTGGCGCACTCCCTTCCCCACGTCAGAGAGAGTTGCTCCGCACTGGAAGGACCCACTGGCTCAGCCTGCGGTCACCTTTCCTTCTGTCCACTTCAATCGGTCGCAACAGCCGCAGCTGCTGAAACGGCGACGTAGCTGCACAACGACGTCGTCCCCGAACAAGGAGGAGTTGGGGCAGGCGTTGCAGTGCTTGGAACACGCGGCGATGCGTGCGGCTGTGCGAGAGGGCTTTGTCACACCACTCAACTGCATGGCGAAGTCTTATTTGCATCTGCCGCGGACGGTCCCTTCCACCACCTCCCGCTTTGCACCATCTCACCCACTGCGCCAAATGATGGCTCCGCTTCACAGCTCGACCCTGGAGAAGGAGTACATCGAGTGGCGCGCGTTTTCGGCACATTTTAATTGCAGGAATGCCGCTACGAGAGCACCGGAGGAGAAGGAGCGAGAGACAGAGGAGGAAGCTCCTTCCTTCCCGTGTGAGGCAGGAAATTCCAACGGAAACGCACCGGATGGTCAGCCCTCTTCCGTTTTGTTCATTCGCGGCGACGGTGTCCAGTGCTTTGATCGACTTCGGCAAGAGGCAGTGTGGGACTTCATCAACCAGCTGCTGCCTCCGTTAGATACCCCCGTCTCTCCTCAAGGTCTGAACCCCTTTCTCGACGAGGCCGCCGAAGACCGTGGGGAGGCGTACTTCTCTCTGCGGTTCACAGTAGTGGCGGAGGTGGTCCCATCGCAGCCGCTTCGGTGGCGACGGCACACTGGGCCGGGTGAACAGTGGCACACACATATCGTTGGCAGTAACTCCGGGGTGTTCCCACACGGCCCGTTAGTGGTGTCCCAAACCGAAATGGAATCCGCGACGCTGCAATGTGTGCCCACTCGATGGATTTTACTGGAAGAGCCGCCGCCCTCTCTGTGCACCTTCTCCTCTTCATTCCCTCACCGCCCGAGTACAACTACCGCCACCCCGTGCAAGACCTGCGCCCATGTCCTGCGAATGCTGCCCTGCTTCTTCTCGGAAGGCATTCGCTCATGCTTGGCGTCGCACGTTCAGTCCCACATCGTGACGTTGGACACGAGGCATCAGCCCTTTCCGTACTTTCCACCGTCGTCGTCCAGCCTCTCCACGGGAAAAGGGAGTGGTTCCGCAGCAACGACGGGGTGGTACCGCCAGCACTTCCGAGGGATCATTCAGGGCTCGGCCGTGTCTACTCTACTCTGTCACGGGGTGCTCAGCGAACACGTGGACGCAATGCTACTGCAGCACTTCCTCACCCCCTATGAGGCGAATGGTTCTCTGTTGTACAGCCGACGTGTGGATGATTTGTTGATGGTCTTCACCGCCAATCCACCCGCAGAGAAACGAAGCAGCGGTACCATTTCTGCGAAACGGGCTCGAGAGCAGTCGGAAGACGAGGAAATCCATCGCGACGACTGCCAGGATCTACCCCACGCGAGAATAATATTAGAGCGCAGTCCCCACTGCTTGGCGGTGATCGCAGACCATGCGGCGCGTTTCTTCGGATCCCATACCACTGAGAGAAGTGTTGGGACTTCATGGACCGAGGCAAGGAACTCGATGCGAGGTTGTGAAGAGAGCGCGGGATATTGCCCCAACAGGGACAAGCTTCAAATCGTGTTGCAGCGTCCCTCCCAGACTGCTGAGCAGCCGACTACAAATGATTTCTTTAGCAGGGCAAAAATACAGCAAGACCAGAACTTGGAGACTGCGTGCTACGGCGTGCCGTGGTGCGGGTTGTGGCTTCAGTGTCGGAACGGCCCTTCCACCCTTCTTCTTTGCTCGGCGTATAGATCCACTGGCTTCTCTTCACCACCTCAGCCACCCTTGGCGGGGCCACGGACTATCCTTCTGGAGGCATCGACACCTCCCTTATCCAGCGAGAGCTCTCGCTTTTACCCCTGCACCTCTGAACGATTAGAAGGCTGCATGGATTGGCCGCGAACACGAGCCGCTCTCCTGCGACTCACCCCTCACTCCTCCTTCTTGCGCTACCGACTGCGGTACCCCTCTTTCGCAACGCAGGGGTGTTGCCATTGCGATAGGGAGAACTCCGCCCGGAGCGGGCTCACCGCAGCAGCGAATACTGCTTCTGTGGGGCAGAAGAGAATGCCGGGCGGGGCGGACGAGGAACGGGATTCATCTCGTGTTCTCTTCTCGTCTTCGCGTCCGCGTCGGCGGATACGGCAGTGGCGGCGTACCGCTTCGGCGTATGACGAGATGCTGCATGGCTTCTCTCGTCGTGTCCTGCGCACCTTACGTCTGCGGAGTGGTGCCTCCCTCATCCTGTGGTGCGTGAAAGCCAACACGAGCCCCACAATAGAGGTCGTGATCCAGGTCGAGGTCACTAACTTGCAAGCTTCACCACTACCCCGAGACTCTACGGTGAAGGGTTCGAGAAGTGGACCAATAGCCCACAGAAGCGCAGCAGACCGGTGGAATGCGAATGAGAGGTGCCGCTCTAGTGCGACACCCATCCGGTGTGTCCCGCTTTTCAATTCTCCAACGAGCACAAGTGTGGAGCGGGTACTCCAAACGCTCGTCGAACTGAACATGGTGTGGGCGACACTAGTGTGGCGGGTGCTGCACCGTACAGTGGTACGCACCTCTCGTGTTGGTCTGCATAGCAGACATTTATTGCTGGTTCGGATCTTGTGTCATCAACTGCTTCCCTGTGCTGTTCGCCATTGGACGGGTGTGCTGCGGAGTGTCGATCGTCGTCTGCAGCAATACAGCTCCTACTGTGAATTGGTAGAGCTCTGTGACGCCGCGGCCTTCTCCTGCACAGACCGCGTCAACAAAAGGCGAGCGGTGCTGTACCACCTCGTGCAGTGCATCGTGTGGAGGAGCATGGTAACCGTCCTTCGGCAGAGCGGGACGAAGCAGGCCCCTCTACCAGTACCACCTTCCCTTTCTTTCGAGAGTTCGACGCAGATGTCCGCGATGCCCTCCACCACAACCCATCACCCATCGTCAACAACTGCAGAAACGAAGCTCAATGATTCTGGTCTTGTGCTGGCACACGTGCATCGAATAGCGCAACGACACCTTCACCGCTTCTTTTCTTATGATCTCTTACCACTGACACGCAAAGAAGAGGACGACAGCGCTTCATCGACTGCCGGCTCCTGCAGGACAGAGAGGACGAATCCCGTCCAGCTCACGCATCCCGACATCTCGAGGAGGCAATCGTTCTTCTCGTTCCAACGGCGACGCCCTGCGTGTGAGGACACGGAGGCGGTAGTGGGTCCACGCCATCCGCAGCACCGTATGGTGGAGCCGCCTCTACTGCTCTCTGACACTCCGATGTCCGGATCGAACTTCTCCACACACACGATCCGCTCCGCTGCGCTGCTGTGGCGTGTGTGGGCTTTACTGCATGAGGAAGAGGGACCGCTCTTCCTCGCTGCTGCGAGAGCGATGGGTGAAACGGGGCAGCAGTAGCCGAACAAACGGAAGAAAAAAAAAAAATTAGCTTGAGCTCGTCTGAATTCCCAACTTTTACTTTTCGTTTCATCTATATAGTTTTGCTGTTGCGAGTTGGAATTCAATTGATGGCATGGAGTGCATTTGGCGCTTCTACTGTCTAATAAGGATGGATGACGTTCAGCTTTCTTTTTCGCTCGCAAAAATGCCAAGGTGGTAAAAGCTGCACAGAACAACGACGACAACAACAAAGATCGAAAAATGTATATATATCCTCGCAACACATAGCTGTGCTCCGGAAAGATGAGACTGCTCCCACTTTATTTCTTTTGAATGGTATTCTAGAAATAATATTGCTTTGTTGTTATTCTTCTTCTTATTATTTTTTTTTTGTTTTTTCTCCATGCACTTCGATTATCACTTCAAGTTTCGGGTACTTAGCGTGGTGCCTGGCGTGTACATTTAGTGTCCATAGCGGAGTACACTCTCCACTTCCATATATCTTTTACTATTTCTTGTCAGAAGAAAAACATACAAATAATTTTTTTTTAAAAAGTGTGTCGCCATGTTCGACTTTTTGTTTGGTAAGAGCAAAGACAGAGACAGGTCGACCGGAAAGAAGGGCAGTGGTCCGTCGCAGCCGAAGAGCTCTGCCGCAATGGAAAAGTTGGACGGATCGATCGACCTTGTAGAGAAGAAGGAAAACATGCTGCAGAAGAAGATCGACGCCGAGCTCCAGCGAGCAAAAGAGTTGCACGCCAAGAAGAACACACAAGCTGCCCTGCAGTGCATGAAGCGTAAGAAGATGTACGAGGAACAGCTGACACGACTGAGCCAGCAGAAGGCCAACCTCGAGACACAGCGCTTCGCCATTGAGAATCAGCAGATGAACATGGAGCTGCTCGAGGCACAGAAGAAGGCGGCGGAGGAGCTCAAGAAGACGAACAAGAAGATGGACGCTGGGAAGATCGAAGACCAGATGGACCAGATCATGGATGAGATGGACAAGGCCAACCAGGTCAGCGAGGCACTCGCGAACCCGATCGACCACAACAACGTGGTGGATGAAGACGACCTCATGAACGAGCTCGAGATGGAGTTGGCGAACGACGAGGATGCCAACGCGGAGGCCGAGCTCTCTGAATTACTGGGGAAGACGACGGTGCCAACCAAAGTCCCGAGCAAGAAGACCCACGCGGGAATGTCGAAGGAGGAGGCCGATGCCCTGGCGGAGCTGGAAGCGGAACTCGCCAGCTAAAGAGAAAGAGAATGAGAGAGAGGCAGAGAAACAGAGATGACTAAGACTCTGGTTGCCAAAGATGTGTGTGTGTGTTAAAACATGTCCTCCTCTATCCCGCATTCCTCATTTTATTTCATTATTGCAGAAATGTGACTGAGAGAACAACAGCACACCACTTGAATTGGGTAGACGCAACTAGGCGTGAGAGACACAACGCTCCTCCAAAACAAACAAACAAAAGTGTAAAATGTGGATCTAAATGGATGAAGAATTTCAACCATTTTATAGGTGGAGTCATGGCAAACACCACTTAGCAGAATTTACTGTTTCTTTCCTTTTTGTCATATTTTTCTCTGTTTTTTCTCTCTTGTTCATATCGTTATACCCTTATTTATGCTTCTTGTGTGTCCCTCTCGGATTGTTATTTGATTATTATTTTGAGTTTTTTTTGACCGCATTCTGTGGAGGGAAAAGGGCATTAGCCTTGTGTGTAATTTCTGCTGGTGCAGCGGATTTTGATAAAGGAAAACATCTCTTTGTTCATTTTTTCTTGACCCTTCCCTGTCAAACACATCAATAAAAAAACGAGAAGCAATAACAACAACAACAAAAGAATAATAAGAAATCTTAAGCCCTCCAGTCTCCATTGATTTAATCTGACACCTTATTGCTTCCACCTGTGTGTCGGTTTACGGCTATTAGTGCTCTCTTACGGCTGTTCTACAGGATTGCATCTTCTCTTTTAATTTCTCTATCCATTAATGTTTCCATTGGGAATTACACTTCAAGTTTTAGCTTGATTGTAGAGAACTTCGGCCAGCTATTGAATAGAAGAGACCGCTTTGTGTTTTTTAAAAAGTGGCCAAATTGTATTGTATTTTCTTAAACTATTTTTTTCTTTTACCGTGTGGAGCTTCTTCCGCTGTTCTTTTTCATATTTTTTTACTTTATCTCTCTTGGATTTTTCCACACACACACACGCAGACGCTCATTTCGCTATTTAGAGTCTGCTGAGCTCTCACGCAGAGTCTTCCTTATAAGAGAGGGATTCCGCTGCTCCAGTCCCTACTTCTTTCGCTCCTCCTCTTGAGGACGATTTCTTTTCTTCTTGAATGAAGGGTGACGAGGCGGCAGTTACCGGCTGGGGGAACGACGTTGTAGACCCTGCCGCTGCTGGAGACTTGGTCGATATCGTCTCGAACAGCACACGCAACATGCCGGCCGTAACCAAGGGGGCCAAGAAGGTCGGCGCTAAGCGGGGCTCTTCCGCCAAGTCTGGAGGGAAAATGCCGGATATCAAGGGCGTTAAGGGCCCCAAGGGGAAGGGAGGTCGCGCGGCAAGTGTGGCCAGCGCCACGTCAAAGAAGTCTGGCAAGTCTGCCAAGTCGGGCAAGAGCAAGGGAAGCAAGTCCTCATCGAAGGGGAGCAAGAAGAGCGCTGGCGGGAGCAAGAAGAAGAGCGGGAAAAAGATTAACTTCTCCACAGCTGTAGAGATTATGGAGGAGCGCCAGATGGAACTGCGCAACGCGATCGTCGCGGAGGAGGAGTTCGAACTGCAGAACTATAACCCCATCTACAACGTCCTCATGATGGAGATGGTGCGTAGTCAAGTCGAGCAGATGAGTTTGCGGCAGCGCAAGCTCAACGATGCGGTCACCGCGCTGAGGGAAGAGGGGATTCCAGTAGCCGATCAAGACACCGTGGAGCAGATCACGGAGAAGCTGCGGATGAAGCTTCGAAACGACACCGTGGAGGAAATCCAGACGTTGCGATCCGACAACGCGGCATTGCGAGATCGACTAGAGGAGAAGACCCTTGAGCTGGAGAAGAAGGTAGCGGACGTGGAGGTGCTGCGCAACACCATCGCCCGTAAGATGGCCCGTGCAGAAGTGGACAATGAAAATATGCGAGCCCAGGTGCAGCGCGTGATTCAGTCTGCGACTTTGGATGTGGATCGGATGAAGAAAGAGCTGACGCACCGCATCGAGATCTGCTGCTCGGCGATCCGGACTCCCAAGTACGGCACGGCGCTGCGTTCGATGCAGGACCTCGTCGCTCAGGTGCAGGAGGAGATTCAGGAGCACCGCGACGTGCTGTGTAAGCTGGTCGTCTCCATTGGTGCGAAGGACACCTTCAAGCGCAGTAAGGAGGATGGGGACACTATGCACTCCAACTTGCCGATGAAATACAGGGATGACCTTCGAAAGCTCCATAAAGATCATCTGCTGAATGTGATGGATGTATTAAGCTTTCAGGATGGGGTGATCGAGACTGTCGGAAAAGCGCTATTCGTGCTCAACGAGGCGGAGTATCAGACCGAAGTCGTGTAAAATAGAATGAAATCCACCATTTCAGTTGAGAGCGAAGAAAAAACAAAAAATAAATGAAAACAAGAAGACAACACCGTAGATGAGGGAAAGAAAACCCTCAATTCGAAGAAGAGGGATACACAAGGAACCGAAGGATAGCAGTTCGGAGAGAAGTATCAAAGGAAAACAAAAAAGAAAAGGGATAAAAAGAAAGAAAAAAAAAAGACAAAAACAACGTGTTGTTGTGATTGTCATTCTTGTGACAAGGAAAACGAAGATGGAGAAAGACTTTATTCTTCAATAGGCTCCCTCTCTTTCTCTTAGTGCGTACGAACTATAAGTGAAGGAATGGACTTGGTGGGGAATTCTTCTTGCCTTTTTCGTTACCTTTCTTTTTCTTGAGCGGTGTCGGAGCCATTCAGATGTATAAAATACAAAAATATATATAAAAAATATTCAAAAAAAGAGAGAGTGCGAAAGGGAGAGAGAGGAGGAGCCAAAACCAGAGTGAAATAATACAGTCTCCGAAGCACTTGTTTGCTTCACACACAGATGCAGCACCCTTTCTTCTTCTTTTTTTTCCACTTTCTTTCTTTCTATCATAGGCGTGGATTGTACGTACATATTTATTTATATATTTTTTGGTGTTGCTGCGATTCGTTCTGTCGTGCTGTCTATCCTTCTTCACTTAACGAAATATTAAGGGTAATCATTGTGACCAACTCGGATGACGGGAAGAAATGTCCTTTACAAACCCTCCAAATGAATGAGGGCTCTGTCATTCCATCCTTCTTCTGGTTTTTATTTTCGTATTTTTTGTCTGCTGTCAATTTTTTCTGGTTTTTAAAGACTTTAGTACAAAAGAAAAAAAATATAGTGATATAAAAAAACGGCATCACGAGTGAAGTTGACCGAATTGAAAGCATTTCAATCGATGCCTGTGGATGTGAACCACTTGGAAAAATTACGCTTATCCACCGACTACTCTCTGAGCACCTAGGATTGGGCTGTGGTTCTCATTAGGCTTTCTGGTCTCTTCATTGTATCCATCCGTCGAAGCAGGGTTCACTTCACGAAAGCGCACATTTATATCGCCCTTTTCTCTTTTGCGGACAAACTCACCTCTTTCAAAATTAAATACACACAAGAGATTGAGAGAGAGAGAGAAAGAGACAAACACAACAGCATTGGCATTCTTCGCCATTCTCAAGTTAAGGGCCATGCTCCGTAGCGGGAATGTGTCTCCCAGCAGTGCTGTCCTCCTCCCCTCAGAATCAACGGACTCCACGCCAGCACAGAAGGCGTCACGTCTATCCAGAAATACGACTACGGCGCCTTCTCCCGGACTCGTGGTGTTCCCTCAGCACTCCATCCCACTGGAACACGAGCGGCCCCCTTCCTCTCCTGTGCTCTCTGCTCTCTCCTTGGCGTGGTGGCTCGCTGGGTGGAGCTGTGTGGCTGTCTCCGAGGACATTGAGACACTTGCGAAGTGGTGCTCCGCGAACTTGTGTCAATTGTCTGAAATGGATCTTCCTAAGGTGGCAACGAGGAAACGCGTTCGATCCGATAAGCGAGATCACGGCTGGATCTGGTGGGGGAGTAAAGTGAAGGCACTGGAACCCACCTCCTTTCTGGACCCGCCTCCACAGGGCAACGAACCCAGAACGGGCTTGTATGTCTACGTCTTGCTGAGGAGCTGCCCCGACGACGAGGACGCGGAAGAGGAAGAAGGGGGACATCGAGGCGATTCTTCTGCGGCCCCTCCCCCTCGCGTTCCACCATCTCCTGGTGGGCCGCTACTCGTGTTTCGACTACCCCCCACCGCACCGATCGCTGGACGGTTAGAGCCGCACCAGAGGAGTACCTCGCCTCGTTCTCCTCTTCGTCATGGCCTCAGACGTCCCGCCCCACTTACCGTGGCGGATTCCTCGGAGACGCGGCAGCGGCAGCCCCCTATTCCCCCGTGTGCGCCAAGGCCTTTCTCTACCGCAGCGGCAGCGGTGCTGTGGACGCCTTGGGCACACCCCGAGCCCATCCAAGCGGTAGAGGACGCGCACCGCAGCCCAACTCGTCTGGCTCTGCCGCACTACCCCGTGGGGAGGCGAATGACTCGGGTCGCCCTGCAGGCGCTTCTGTCCCGACCTGGCAGTACTCCGTCCTCCTCCTTCGCAGCCCCGCCCCTGCCCATGGTGCTGGAGGTCCGAGTGCCTCCACTGGTCTCGTCGTTGGGTTTGTTAGGGTCCCCCGTGGCCTTGGCGCTCACCGCTGCAAGTCCTGTGCGAGGTGCTCCGGCGACCCTCCTTTCGAACGCTTCAGAGTGCAGAACGAAGCGGCACCGCCTTGAAGACGGCAGCCTATCGGCAGACACGTCAGGAGGAGAGCTTACCCCTGCGACCCCCCGGGGAAAGAGGCCTCACTGCCGAGAAGGCTGGACGCCGGATGAGAAGGGCAAGGAAGCAGGGGACTTCCATGCGGAGCGGAGCAGCGAGGACTTAGAGCCGCTGCTCCCCTCTCTCCTCACGCCTCAGCAGGACTGCGAAGGGTCCACATGGCTCGCACCGACCCCAGGTGAGATGGGGCCAACGTTTTCGCCGCTCTTCAGCCGGGTTGCTCTCCATGAGCTCCTCCACCTGCAGAGTCCAACGTCGGATAAAGAAGAAGATCGCCTTCTCGTGAGCAAGGCGGAGGAAGAGTGCGTAGCATCCACACCGGCAAGAGAAGCCGAATCCGAGTCCGAGTGCGAGCCGGCCCGGGTTGTCGAGCCACTGCTGGGTAAGAAGGAATGGACTCCTGCAGTAACCGGCTCTCCCAGCGTGATGAATCGGATGGAGGGGCAGCACAATCAACAGGACCCCGGCACGAAGGCAACAGGAAACGGCACTGCACCGCCACGCGCTCACGCCTCGGTGCGATGTGGAGTGACGCCGTGTACTGTGAGCCATGAGCTAGGAGCGGCTGCCTATTGGAAACAAGTATTGTCTGTCAGCTCCACTCTCACATCCGCTGTAATACTGCCTTCCAGCAATAGTGCGAGTGTAGGGTCTTTGTACGAAATCCTGCACGAGGAAGGGAATAGCGCCAATGGTACGGCCTCCACCTCGTGCGTCTCTTCGATGGATGCCCTTGTTCACTGTCGCTGCCTTCAGAAACAATGGAGGGACCGAACCCTGCGAAGAGGGCAAGCTCGTTCCTTCACGTCAGAACGTCCTGATGAAGCTGTTGGCAACGCACCGACCGAGCTTTTGAGCCGTTCGATCATCTCCGAATGGAGTGATGCCGGCCCACTACAAGTACCTTCTCAGCCGGCGAGAGGGGAGAAGGACAGTCGCAGCGGACTATTTCCCTTAGCGGTGCTCCACACACGTATTATTCGTGATGAAATACGAGAGACGATGCTACAGGAAGTGCGGGAGGCGGTGAAGGCGTTAGTGGTCCAGCGTCAGAAAGAAGACGAACCGGAGCGCAATGTCATGGCTTCCCCCCCTTCGTGTCTTTCCCTGCTGAACACCTCGGGGAGTTCTGCCGCCGAGCGGCTCTCCTCTCTTCCGGTGGCGGATGTGCTCTACGCCGGTGTCATGGTGGAAATGGAGGCGGAGGCGGAGGAGCACCGCTACTTGTCTTGGGCTCTTTCAGGATCTTCCCCTTCTTCGCTTCGGTGTCGTGGAGATGCCACCCCTCTCCGCACCGAGGGGCCTGTCGTGTTCCCGAGTGTGCCACCGAAGGCGTTTGCCACTCTAGGAGGGACCCTGGAGGCATGGCGAAAGAGGTTAGAGCCGCCGTGCGTCGAAACGGGACTCCCTCTGCCTCGCACGCCACCTCCACCTGTTCCTCGGCGTCCTTCGGGCGTGGCGCTGGAAGTCAGGCCGGAGCGTGTGGCAGTGTTGCAGGACGTTCCCTCACGAGCCGAAGTGGTCCTCGTGAAGGCTGCGACAGGACCCTTTCCTGTCGAGCTGCGAAGCAATCCGGAGGGAGACTTGGTGTCCTACACGCACCGCCGGCATCTCACACGCGACATGAAGGCCCAAATAGACAGCGGCTACGACCTCCATGCTGGACAGGAAGAGTGGAAAAGGGCGTCGCATCTCCCCAGTGCCAAGCGGACGGCGAAGGGACATTGGGAGAACGCACTTCCCTCTACGACGGCTCCACAAGGAACTTCCCTTTCCTCCGGGCTAGAAACTCAGCGGGACATCCCATGCATTCCCATGCCAGAAATAGAATGGTATTATACCTGAAACGCAGGTGTCCCCACTCCACCGCTCTTAGCGAGAGCTTTAGAGAGAGAAATTGTGCATCGCCAGCAAACACGCGGACAGATACTCCGTTTGTGAGTGTGTGAGCTAGATCATGTCGTGGTGCAGATACATTCATTTCTTTTATCTGCACTCCTACGTGGACGCTCCCTGAAACGCCATTCGTCTCTTTTTCCATGGTTTACTTTTATTGTTATTATTTTTGCTCAGTTAATATTTTTTGCGTAACACATCTATCTCTATGCTGTTTCTTTCCAAAGAAAATAATTAATAATCATTTTCTTCTCTCCGCTCCAGGGTTCAACACTTAGGGAAAAAGAGATCTTCTTCATTCTCCCATCATTTGCGGTGTACTTGAACCTAGCATGGCGAGGGGCACCGCTCCATACAAAAATAGAAAAGGTACTTCTGTTTCGTCTGTCTGAGTAAAACTACGAGAGATGCAAGAAAACAAAAGCATAATAAATATATATTCTTTATTTTTCTATGGTATTTTTGCTGTCGGGACACTGAAAATTCTTTCAGAAGAGAATAATCAGTGCTAATGAGAACGATGACTTCACTCCTTTTTTTTTGTTTTGAACCACAGTTTAAGCTACAAACAGCTTTATACTGTTTTCTTTCTTCGCGGAGTTCGAATTTGATGGTGCCTGGAAACACATGCCGAACAGAGAACTCCTATGCCGTTACTTTCCGCGAACATGAGCCTTCCGGAGTGGCCGTCTCGCACCTCCTGCCCGACGCGCCGTACACCACCACCACGGCTGTCTGGGTGACGTGCGGGACTCATTTGCGTGGGTTTCTCGAGCGCACCGATGTCGCCGTGAATGCGGCGAACGTGGAAGAGTACAAGGGCGATCTGGACCCCGAGACTCGATTGGCGCAAGGTCACGGAGAGATGCGCTTCACCAACGGCAAGACGTACCGTGGCGGCTTCGTGAAGGGCCAGCCGCATGGTCGTGGGATGCTGTCCTCTGGCGCAGGGCCCGGTGTGACGTTCATTGGCGAGATGGCGTCCGGAAAGCCCAACGGCCGGGGCATCTTTCGCGCCGCCGAGGACGGTACCTGCTACGATGGGTGCTGGAAGAACGGTATGAAGCACGGGAAGGGGACGTACCGCTTCCCGGACGGTGCGGTGTACTTTGGCGAGTACGAAGAGGACAGCCGCTGCGGCCAGGGTATGCTGCACTACGCGAATGGTGCCCAGTATGTAGGGGGCTGGAAGAAGGGTCTGAAGCACGGGAAGGGCACACTGCACTTCACGACCCCTAAAGGCGAGCGTTCTCGGTACGTCGGTGAATATCATATGGACGAGCAGCACGGCAAAGGCCAAATGATCATTGCGGATGCGGTGCGCTACGACGGGGACTGGAAGCACGGCAAGTTCTGTGGGAAGGGATGGTACCAGTGGCCAGATGGCGCGAGGTATGAGGGCGAGTTCCAGGACAACTTGCGCCACGGGAACGGTTGCATGACCTACCCTAACGGAGCGGTGGTCCAGGGAGAGTGGCGAAACGGTGAAAAATGCTAAGTAATGGTCAGACACTCCGAGTCAAGTGTTTCGATGGGCAGTTTCATTCATTTTTCTTCTCTTGTGATCAAGGCGAGAGTCTACCTGTCGAGGTGGCAGATCCATTTCCTTTCCACAGTTCTGGTTCTACAGCAAGAAGCAAACACAGAACTTTCGAATTCCCTTTTTGTTTTTTATTGATGTGTTTTGTTGTTGTCGGAGACAATTTATTTTTTTAGCATGATTTCATTCTTTCATTTTTTTTTTTCGTATTTATTTATTTTTATTTTTACACTATTTCTTGTGTGTCACGCCACCGTTGTGTTCTGGAAGCTGTGTCAGCAGCTGAAACAACGCTTCACGAGGATTGAGCTTCTTCTGTTTGGTTCCAATTTGAGAATTATTATTATTATTATTATGATTTTGATGTAATCGGGTGAAGTACAGAGCTTTTCTGTTTCATCGTAGAGGACACAGAGCTAGAACAAGCAAAGCCTTTTGCTGTATGAGCTTACCTAACAAAATACAATTTATGCACTTTTTAAGATGAATTGTTATTTTGTTGCAAAACTGAGAATAACTACTTTTTTTCTAATGTTAATTTTGATTTTTATTATTATCTCTAGTCGTCATTGTTACAAAAGATGCTACTGATTCCTTTGCGCAAGAAGAGCCACCAGAAACACATTCTGTGGTGTGCATGAACAGAAGTAGACGTAGCGATAGTACCTTCCAAGAAACTGTTAGCCTTTTAAGCTTTGAAGAGATTAAGAGATTTGAAACAGAGTTGTGATAAAACGACTTGAGGGGATGTAAATGTAACCAACGTCTAAAGCTTTTGTGCCATATCAAATATTCTCGTGTGCAGTGGAAAAGTCATTCTTTTTCTTGCTTGCTCTTCTTTTTTTTTTCATACTGTACATTTTTATGTGTTCCGTAGTCCAGATTGGTAAGTACTCTCCCATCATCGA
Organism: Vickermania spadyakhi; assembly: GCA_030849815.1. Taxonomy (NCBI): domain Eukaryota; phylum Euglenozoa; class Kinetoplastea; order Trypanosomatida; family Trypanosomatidae; genus Vickermania; species Vickermania spadyakhi. The sequence goes on from JASAOA010001724.1 coordinate 19,611, forward strand.
TTGCCGGAATCGGGATAAGGACGTCGCTAAGGAGGGGAGTACGCTTGGTATTCTCAAAGAAGAGGTGGTGCGCTATCCCATTTTATCGCGTTCGAATCGCATCCTTTGGCTGCAAGAGAGACGAGAGAAAGATAAAACAATAATAATTTATTAGCCACAGTTAGAAACAAAAAATCGTCATGTCTGCGCGACTCGAGATGGAGGGCCAAGCGGCGTTCAGCAAGCACGAGAAAGTGCTGTTTAGCCCAGAGCCGGCCTACAACAGGGAAGAGAGAGAAGAGGTACTGCTTCAAAATCAGCTAGACAGCGGTACAGAGGAGCAGAAGGAAATGCTCATCCGCAAGCACCGACATCTGCAGACAGAGATAAACCGTATCAACCGCACCATAGATGTCAAGTTTGCAGAACTCATTGGTGATACCCCAGGTCTCAAGGTGATCAACCCCGCTATTGAAGGGCAACACGGCGTTGGCGGGGTAGGTGGCCGAGCCCCCGTTGGGCCTCTCGTGGCGCGTCCGTCCACTCAGTTCTCTACATCGCCGTCCTCATCCACCTCACTCGGGTGGTGTCTGAAAGCGGGGAGAGCGCTCCCCCCGGCATCGCACCGCCGGGGTCCACCGATCCCTGGGCAGGCGATGTCGAACTACGCGATCGCGTTTCCCGTGCCCTACGACGAGTCCGGATTCAACTCGGTGGTGCGCTGGGCGGACGTTTGCTTTGAGGAAACGGTGGTGGCCGCCTTGGGACCCGGCGTCGACGCAGAGAAGACACGCCAAATGGAAATGCCCCACCGCGTGCTGGTCACTGTGACCTGCTATCTCCTCAATGAAGTCCTCTGTAGAGACCCCAACGTGAAGGACCTCTGGCTGAAACTCAAAGCACCGATTCTAGATGCGGTGTTCAGCCCCAACATGATCGCGGCTGAAATGGCAAAACGCCAACAGCGGCTTCACCGCAAACCGCAGCCGAAGACCATTGGCGCCCTGCTCCGGAATGAGGACGAGAGGAATGTAAACCGCGGGGGGGTCGGCATTGGCTACCTTGATGGACCGCTCCCACCTCCCTCGTACCAGATTGAAGAAGCCCAAAGGCAAAAAGCACTGGATGAACGGGAAGATGGCGTGTTGGAGGCGTTTCCCATTCGCTACGTCAATTATGACAACCCGCACGACTATGCGAGCTACTGCCTCTGGACGGAGGAGCTCTTAAATGCCAAGCGGATGAACGATCGCATGGCGGAGCGCGTGGAACAGCTCAAGGAGGTCGTGATGAAAAGTCGGCTTGTGCTGGATATGGCGGGTCGCCGCGTTGATCGGTATCGAAAGCAAGCCCTCTTCTCTGCTTGGAAGACGTACACTGAGAGGATGCGGCGCTTTCGTCAGACGGCTACCGTCTACATCACGAATGCTCGGAAACGTCAGTTGATTGAGTCCTCCTTTCTTAAGTGGCGTCGTGTCCCGCTGCAGGAAAAAGTAGCGAACCTTCAGATGGAGGTCATGGAGTTGCGTCGAAAGCTGCAGATGGTGCAGGAAACACACAGCGTGGAGGTGGCAACGCTGAAAGGCCAAAATAGAGAGGCCGCAGACCAATTGCAGGACATGACGTTGAAGGACGAAGCCCTTCGAAATCAAATGATGGAAAGCCACCGAATCGAAACAACAGGCCTTCGAACCGCCTTAACCAAGGCAACGCAGGGAGTGTCTCAGCTCACAAAGCACGCCAGACGGTGGCAACGCCTCGCAAAGACGCTACGCCCGCAAGTCTTGTGCCGCAGCGTGCCGAAGCCTCTGATGCTTGTGGCACTGGAGCTGAAGCACGTGGAGGAAGACGCGCTCGGCTCTGCAAATCTTCCTGCGATTCATCAGCAGGTGGCTCGGTCGTGCGTGACGCTGCTGGAGCAGTTGCTCTTGAAATGGGTCAACTTTGTGATGATGTCTTCTCCTCAGAAAAGGACGTGGGTTCAAGCGATGAGCTTCGCGCGGCATGTGAGTGCCCCCTCCCAAGGTGCTGGAGGGGTGGCCGCTCCACAAGGCCCTGCCGCCCATTTGCTTGCCCCACTGCCCGATGGCAGCGATCCGGCGCTGTTCGGTCCAGCTGGGCTCCTTCAACTGGTGCGAGAACTGCGACGTCTGCAGTGGCCGGAGTCCCCGGATTTGGCGCAGGAGCTCGAGATTGCTGCCAGCGGAGGAAAAGGAAACAGCGGAGCCGAAGGACCCCTTCTTTTGGACAACATCAGCGGGTCGTCTCGTGGGTCTTCTCCGAGTTTAGGCGGAACGACCATGACGTCCCAGGCCGCCGCGAGCCCTATTGCCTTGTACCAAGAGCTGTCGGAGCTGTTGCACTACTACAGCTCCGAGGGGTTCACTCCCTCGTTGCTGCTGCAGTGCCCATTCCTGGATGTGTTCTACAACCCGCACTCCCTGTCTCATTTGACGAACACCATTTGCATGCTCTGGGTGCTTTCAGCGCTCTTCATTGGGTACGTGAACAAGATGGTGGTTCTCGAGGCCATGCTGGGGACAACGCCGAAGACATCCTATCTTCGCAACCGCTGCGAGTCCGCCATCGCAAGAAGACCGCACCCCTCTTTGAACGGCGTCATCCCTCAGGAGTACCTTAACGTCCCACCGTCTACGTGGGACGATGTTGCTGTGAGCACGGGCTCCTACGTCACCTCCAACGTGACGATTGTTAGGAAGAATAACAATAACTCGCCGTCCGCGTGGGATTCGTCGCCTGGGACTAGTAACAGATTGACTCCTCCGTCGCCGAACACGGGGGGCGGGGGCAGCGGTCTGGGCGGCGCGCTGAATCTCACGCGTAACATCACGTTTCGGGTCACCGACTTCAATGAGGTGGATTTGGTGCGGGATCGGACGGACACTGGTTCCGATTTGGAGGTTTTTCTTGGCAACCGAGAGGAGGATCTCCCGCAGAGCGATGACGACTACGACATGGAAGAGATCATGCTCGGGATGGTGCGGGAGGAGGAGAAGGAGCTGCAGCGTCGACGCCGCCAGCGCGAGGAGCAGCTTCAAAGTGGTGCCGGCGCTGGCTCTTCTCGACCCGGCAGCGATGGGACGAATGCGAACGCAGGAGAGGAAGAGGCGGAGGAGTACCCCTTTGTGGAAGGCGAGGGTGTCGACGCGGAGGGCAACAACACCTACGACGACGGTGCCTCCGCGTGGCATCCCGCCAGTTCCCTTGGATTGGATGAGGAAGACGATGAGGCGAATGATGAGAGCGGTGGAGTGGTTGCCGTTGCGTCGTACCGGAAGCCCTTCTACTGGGAGAAGGACGACGAAAACTACGCCGGACTACGCGATGTGGAGAAGCCCTTGCTGGACCTGGAAGCTCAGATCATCAAGGAGCGGAAGCGACACGCTGCGCAGGCTGCCGCCTTTCTAATGAAGGCCAAGGAGGACATCCTTTCGGTGGAGCAGGTGCAATTCCTGCATCTCATTCCACGTCCCTCTAAAGCGTTCGATCTGACGATCAAGAAGCCACAATTCAAGACCCGCAAGAAGCGGCTGTCGCTGAATCGCCGTGGCAGTCGTCGCGGCACCCAGTTGAATGTGAGCGGCAGTGCGTCGGGAGCGATGGAGAACGACGACCCGCGGATTATCCGCCGGAAAGCACGCCGGGTCTCCGTGCTCACGTTTCTGAAGCGCCTCATCATGGATAACGTGCATCGGCAGCAGTGGATCGGTGTCGCGAGAGTGGTCACCAGCTTAATTTGCCGCGTCCGAGTGCTCGACTACGGGCACGGGGTGCCCAACCGGAAGTGGGGCGAGGGACGCAGCGAGAACCTCTCACCCTTCTCCATGACAAAGCGAATCGCCGCATCCGGGAACTCGAACCCGGGCACAGCGAACCGCGGCAAATCCTCGAACGGGAAGAAATCCGCCAAGAAGAAGAGCGAGGACGACTCGTTTCTCTACAGCTCCGATGCGCATGTTCACGTCGGAGGCCAGCTTGGCAATGACCTCAGCGCGAAGCGAGTCTCCCGCCGCTCGGGCGAGTTGCAGGAGGGGCCATCCACGACAGGGAGCTCGACGCCGCGGAAGTCCTCCAAGGCGAGCGGTCTGGAGGAAAGAAAAGCCAGTGCGGAGGGGATCTTCACTCAAGACTCTTCCAAGCCCTCCGGTGGCAAAACGAAACGAAAGAAGAAGGCAGCGGACGATGACGGCGTGGTGGATGGCGATGGCGATGGCGCTACGAGCTCTCGTATTCACAAGACCGCCAGCAGCAAGAAGGCGAAGCGCAGTAGTGGCGTCGTTCCTTTGGTGGGGGAAGAATTGCAGCAGGAGATGGAGGGGGACGGCCGCACACAGGCTGCCGCCGAACCAGTCGACCGCACGAGCGTGTCGCTCCCTTCCCTGCGTGGCCAAGGCTCTGGCACGGACCACAGCTCCACCGCAGACGTGCACCCCGCCCCGACGCTGCGCACGAAGGCAGGTGCCACACTACCAGTGGGGCCGTACGCGCTGTCGTCTGGCATCGATCGCACGCCGAATCGGCACGACGGCAACGGGCCATCCACGGTGTCCGTCGACGGCGCCAGCAGCACCAGTGGTGGCTGGCCTGGCGCGCCAGAAGGGTCGACCCACACGGCGCCGCCACCCCGCGAAGAGCGAGAGGATTCGCTGCCGGCCCGAGGAGAGGCGACGGTACGCCCACCTCGTCCTCCGCCCGCAGCGGATATGAACCGGATGCCGGGTATTGGACCAGCGCCGGGACCGCTGCCCACCTTCTCGAATGTCCCGGGCGTAGTGCCTTCACCGCCCAGTGGCGGTGAGGGAGGGAGCTTCGCCCACCGCCTTCCAGGCTCCACGGAGAACCTCCACGCGCCGAGTATGAGTGCTGTGACGCTCGGCACCGGATCCTTTCCTCCCGGTATGGGGCCACTGGGGTCGCGGCCCCCGACGCTGGACATGACGCACCTGAGCGATCCCAGCGCCATGGGAAGTCGCTGTCCGAGCGGCAGCATCCCGATCGCTCCCACTCTCACCTCCGATGGAAAGTGGATCCCGACACACATGAGCTACACGCTGCCGCAGCACGCCCTGGATCCACTGACACTCCACGTCAATCTGCAGCAAACCGTGAAACGCCCGCCAGAACGATTCAACTTGAAAGATGCTAAGTGAAGATATCAGCGGAACGTGTGGGTAAAGAATGAGAGGTGAAGCGGTACGAATGTGTTGCGGAAACGACTTGATGAATACGAATACGAAGCAGGCTGTGGAGGTGCGGGCAGTGGCTTCTAGTCTCCTGTTTCCCACTTGACCCTCTATTGTGGAGACAACACCATGATGATAGAGAGAAAGCCGTTGATGTACAATGCATGTGTATTTTTTATACACGAAATAAAAAAGAAGAGAGAAAACGAAGCAGCGATACGTAATCGCATGATACGGATAGTATAGAGGCGAAAGAAATAATTTTTGTTTTTTTAGTATTCTTCTTTACGGTGAGACTATTTATTTCTTGTTGTTTTTATAAACAAAGTGTGTGCAAAGGAAAGGAAAGACTTGAGGTGGTGGAGGCGCCTTATTCCTTTTAGGTCACGTCGGAAATTTTTCTTTCTCTTTTTTTTTTTGTCTTTTTCGCTCTTGTTCTTGAAGTCCAATACTACCATGACGCAGCTGTACGACAACGCGATGAAAGACTGGGCGGCGATTGTGGATGCTGTCAGTGCGGAAGTCAGCACCAGCCCGTTGTCCGGCCCGTACACCCCAGAGGCGTACCTCCCCTCTTCCGATCGAGGCATCCCTCCCCTCACCGATGCCCTGCTGGAGACGCTGGTGGCAACGCAGAAGCAGCAGTACCTCCGGGAAGGGCCACAAGGATGGGAGGAGGAGGGTGAAGCCACGCCGTGGGAGGAGAGCAAGACCCTGTTCGAGCGGGCGTCGGATCGCCTGTTCCGTCCACAGCTCTCCATGGCGGAGAGCTTGCGTGGAATACCGATGGTGGACCACTTCCGCAGCTTGGCGGTGGACCGCCGGCACAAGGCCGAAGACGAGCAAACACAAGAGTCTCACGTAAAGGGTAAAGAGAGCGAAGTGAGTGAAGCAGTCGACGAGTCGGATAGCTCTTTATTCGGTCCGGAGGGTCCAAACTTCTACCGGACCTACAGCCGTCTGCATCAGGCTCTGGACCCTCGTCGTCGTCGTGTGGAGACCACTGGCCGGCAGACCACCCAATCCCTTCGTCTGAGCACTGGGGAGAGCCCATTCGGCCCGATGCCGCCCCCCCCTCTGCCGATGCGGGCGGAGAGCTCGAGCCGGCTCAACGCTGGCTTTCGCAACCCACGATTCTACGCGGAGATGCATCGCGAGCCGGATTTTATGCCCATCATACTCGTTCCGCCTTCCATCACGGCGCCGATTCAGCTGTTGAACGTGAAACACTTTCTCGAAGAAGGCCAATTCGTAGACCCCACGAACTATTTCATCGACCGCGAGACGGGCGCCTCGAATGTGCAGCAGGCGAAACCCCAGTTTGAGTTTGTGTCATCGTCGCGCTTCCGTTACGGCATCTCGACGAATATCACGTTCACCAACTTCCGTGTGGTGGACGACCCGAAGAGAGTGGACAATTGGCAGCACGTGTGTGCTGCGTTGGTAAACGGGAAGGACTGGCAGCTGGAGGATTGGTTCCCGCAGGAAAACGATCGGCGCATCGTTCAGCCGAGCTACCTCTTCCGCAACATTTCTGGCTTTCTGCCGTACTTTGAGGAGGACCCGGTTCCCAAGGCCGTGCAGGAATGGAATGTCCTGCCGCTGGTGCTGACGAAGCGGGGCAGCAAGTCCCAGCAGCACATTCGAGAGGCCGCTCGCTTCTGGGAGAATTTGTACAAATTTATGGCGGTGCATCCCCTCTTTCATCGGTTTACGGTAAAGGAATCGGCGTAAGTGTAGTCGCCTTTATCAAAGCCAAGAAGAATTACAGAATTAGAAAACACACAAAAAGAAAATAAAAGTAAGAAAAACCAGAAAGGGAGAGAGAGCGACTTCACTGACCCGGTTGTAACTCTCTCTCCCTCTTTCTCTTCTTTTTAAATTTTTTTTGGTTTTGTTTAATGAGTAACGACAGAAGCGGGCGTGAGATAAAACAGACGAAGTGTTTGTGGATAAGCGAGATTGCACGAATAGAGGATGGCGCGGTACTACTCTCGTTTTCGTTCACAAAATAACACAAAAAAATGAGAGCACTCCCATTCACTGAGCTTCTAACAAGTGTACGCACGAAAATTCATGGACTTCTTGCGAATTTTTTTTGTTGTTTGCTCGCCGCTCTATGCTTTTCTTGGCTGTTTATAACAGATCTTTGACTTTTCTTAGATATACGTATATACTTTCTTGTGTCTTGTTTTATTACTATTTTTTGAATCTTTTTGTTGTTTGCCATTTCTTGATCGTTTTTTCTATCCTCACATCTAGACAAACGAAAAAAAAAAGGAAGAGATAGCTTCTATTGACAGCTTTATTGTTGTTCTTCTTCTACTTTTTCTTTTCGAATAGCGGTACTTATTGAACTACCATAAAAAAACAAACCAACAGGAAACCACAAACGAAGACCAAAACCGTACAAGATCATCATGTTTCGTCGGATTGCGCAGCGTACGACGTGTTTCTTCGGGGCGGCTGTCGACCCCGCCCGCAGCCACCCGCTGATGTCCCCCTCGACCTCGACCTCCTCGTGCTCCGCACTGTCCGCGGCGCGTCGACACACCACTATTCTCTGTGTGCGCAAGGGAGACGAGGTGGTGCTCATTGGGGACCGGCAAGTGACCTTAGGGGAGCGCATTGTGGCCAAGAGCAGCGCGTGCAAGCTGCGGCGGCTGAGTGAGCGGAGGGTGGCGGTCGGGTTCGCCGGGAGCACCGCTGACGCGTTTGCCTTGATGGAGAAGCTCGAGGGAAAACTGATGGATTTTCCGGATCAGCTGGCGCGTGCGGCGGTGGAGCTGGCGAAAGACTGGCGCACCGATAAGGCGCTGCGGCGTCTGGAGGCGTCTCTCATTGTGTGCAATGCGGAGGAGGTGCTGGAGATTGACGGCCAGGGTAACGTCATCACACCGGAGGAGGATGGCATCATTGCGATTGGGAGCGGCGGGACGTATGCCAAAGCAGCCGCGAGGGCACTGATCGACGTCGAGGGCTTTGACGCCGAGACGATCGCTCGAAAGGCCATGAAGATTGCCACGGATATCGATGTCTTCAGCAACAACAGCTGGGACATGGAGAAGATTATCAAGGGTGAGGAGTTGAAGGAAGAGCCCGGCAGTGCCACGAATCCCAAGGAAAAGGAGGAACACCAGAGCAGTAACCCGAGCCGGACGGAGACGAAGGCGACCGAGAAGAAGTCGGGCAAGAAGAGCAAGAAGGAGGAAACAGAGTAGGCAGCAAGAAAACATGAAACAACAACAGCATCCTCGTACAACATCGTAATGTGCGGGAGGGACATTTGCTTTCTTTCTCTTCCCCCCTCTCTCTCCCAACACCCACACAGAGTGAGATGTGCCGTTAGGACGACTGTTGTTTGATGGTGATTAATATTATTAGCGTCGTTCTTTTCACGACATTCCAATAATATAAAGAAAATAAAAAAGGGAAAGAGAGATATTTTTTTTTAAAAAGGTTTATGAACTTAACCAAAGGAAAGAAACACTAACCACTTGTAAGCACCACAAGCCACACATACGCACGGCGTGTAGAGAGTTGGCAGAAAGAAACAAACGAACAGGCAATATTAATAATAGTCATAATAAATTGAAATACTGTATGTTCACTGAAAAGATAGAGCACTATAAAAGTCTCTTGCTTCGATTGGCTTTTTTTTTTCTTACATTCTCTACATCCGTCTTTATTTGTGTCTTCCCTCAACATTCTAAACAATATTCATTATAATTTTCGCATATTTATCCTTTATTTATAGCGATAACTTCCGTCTTCACCTCCTAGCCGGTTTCTTCACACGCTTAGAGCTTCGCTTCTACTTCTTCTCTTTTCCAGTCGGACCAGCCTTTTCCCTCACCCTTTATTCGTACCGTAGCTGCTCGGGTGTGTGCGTTCATTTACTTCACAGATATACCTTTCGTAGTCTCTGTGTGTTCATATTTAGTGCAAGAGTAAAAGAAGGGTGCCGCATTCCTCCACACACCGAGGCAGTCGCCACACTGCGAATATGAAATGGGAAGACGACGATTTGGTCTATGAGTTTGATGGCTGGTCCGTCGCCAAGCTTCAAGCTCAGCGAGGCAGAGCGCACTTTCTTCTTGCCGCACCGTACCGTTACGTCTCGGTGATCTTGCTACCACCCTCTACGTCCTACGACTTGCTGCACACTCACTTCCCACAATTCAGCTCCCCCACCCACTCGTCCCAGCGAGAGCTGCTGTGTATGGACAGTCCGTGTTACCACGCTGCGGGGCCGCTTGGCGAGGGGGAGCTCGTGGAGCTGGAGGACCTCGCACACAGCCCATCAACAGCTCCTCCAGGCAGCGGTCCCGCTCGCGAGCTGCACGCTTCGGCCTCGATGCTGTGCATTGTCTGCCCATGGCATCGCTATCTGGTCTCCTTGGAAACCGGGGAAGAGGTGTTCTTGTACCCCGCAGAGGAGGGGGGACATCCGGACGGCGTCCCTGGCGGTCCGACGCATCGGCTGCGCACTCTCACACGCGAGGGCAGCAGTGGGAGCGCCGCAACGTCCAGGGTGACACCGCCGATCACGTTTCATGATGGCCAAACGGCGCACATTCGAATGGGTCAAAAGGTACAGCGTCTGCATCGTGCTGTTCTGGACGAGCGCACCGGCGTCCTGACCATTGCTGTGAAGGACTACTCGGAAGCCCTGCAGAAGCAGGGGAGTGCAGAGGGCGGCAAAGAGAAGAGAGAGGCAATGAAGGTGAGAGGTCTCGTGAAGTCGGATGCATTGGCCACAAGTCTCAAGAATGGAGGCTTGTGCGTGCAAATCCAAGACATCAAAGCCAAGGGTTTAGATCAGCTGTAACAGGAAAGAAATAAGGAAGAAGGAAGATGTGTTGCCTTGTTGGAAAGCGAAGGACACACATAAGCACATACTTCTCTCTATCAAAGGCATAAACTTACACATGACAAACAGAGCTTGAGATGTTTCTCTCTGTTAGCTGCTCGGTGATATCTTAAAATTCTTTTTTTTTTTTGCTGATTTTGGGTTCCCTGTTTGTGCTGTTTTCTTATTTTTTTCTTCTTGTTATTGTGGTTATAGAAAAGTTTTCTACGCTGTCAATCCTGAACTCAGTAGGTAGACACAGCACACATTGAGCAACGGGCTTCAACTTTAAAAAAACACAAAGAAAAGTAGAATACAAAGAAACTTTAACCCCTATCGAAAGCTATTTCCTTCGTTTTCCTCCGTTCCTCTTTGATAGCTTTTCTGATTTTTCTTTTTGTTTTAAAGGAGGTGGAGCATGGAAGAAATTCTAGGAAGCACGGGTAGCGAGCTGGCGTTACAAGTGCTCGAAGCCAATGCGGATGTGGTGCTCTCTTCGTATGGCCGCAGCCTGACCTTCTTGTTGACCGGGGCCATGCAACTGGTGTACAAGCGGCCGCAGGATCAGAAGGATGTGATGCACGCGATCAAGTCCCATCTACCGCAGGGGTTTGACCGCAGTCTTCTCTCCGCTAAGCTTCAGGCGCGTCGCACGAAGCAGGCGGTGAAGGAGCGGCTGCAGATTGATGTCCTCCGCGAGCAAATTCGAGTCACCAGCCACAAACAGGAGAAGATCCGCCTCTTCCAGGACCTGCGCTCACGGGTCCTGACGGGTCTTCTGGCGCAGGCGTACCTCCACTCCCTCACGGTGGGTCTGTTTTGTGCAAAGAATTCCATTTCCGTGCTGAAGTTCGTCCAGCGACGGCGCATCGTCGAAGCGCAGAGCAGTCGGTGGGCGAAATACCGCGAATGGTACCAAGTATGGCGTCGCGTTGGCTTTAGGGTCGCCGCGACGATGGCGGTGACGAGCATGGCAGGCGGGGGCAGTGAGGGATCCTCCTCTCCTTTCGAGCTCGAGGCGATCAACGAGGAGCATCGCCGCGGTGTGGAGGGTAACGCAGGGCAGCACTTCCCCCTCTTGCCGCCGTTCCCGGTGGCGGGTGATGGCAGCATCGGCTCCGGGGAGAGCCCCACCACCCCCTTCCTCACCTCCCCCGAGCTCTTCTCGCCCAGCACCCAGCAGCTCTACGCCGGTGCGGTGCAGACGGGCGACCCGAACCCGAACCTGTCCTCGCTGGCGAGGGGCGGCTTCCTCCGAGGCGGTGGAACGGCAGCGGAGTCGCTCGAGGCCCTGGCGAAGGCGTTTTCGGTTCGCGAATGCCTCGACGTGGCCATTCCCCGCGCCCTCCGCGACGCCGCCGAGGTGGTGGAGGAGTCGCTGGGGGCGAACGAGGACATGCGCCGCCTGATGTCCCCCACGGCCAGCATCGTCCAGGAAGACTTGGAGAAGTGCCTCCAGACGCTGATGGAGAAGATGGACAAGCGGGTTTGTATCTCGCTGTGGCTGAAGCCAACCCACGCCTCCGGTGCAAGTGACTCGAAACCCCCCGTGGGGCAGGAGCAAGACGACAACCACCCCACGTCCCTACCGCAGGAGGTGGTGTGTAATGGGCCGGTCGAGGATGGCGCGCTAAGCCGTTCAGGCCGTCGAGACGATGGCGAGGAGGAGGAAGAGTCGGAGAAGGTGCAGTTTTCTCAGCTCGCCCACCTGCAGCAGAAGGCTGCGGAGGCGGTGGTGCCGAAGACCGCCTGCTTTCCGCAGGACGACGGGGGGGAGAGGGTACAGGAAGAGCAGCCACCAACGTCGACCGCCAACCCTATTTCTGCGACTGACGCACTCGACGGCGGGGCAGCAAACCCGAACTTGATTCGTGATGGCCTCGAGGCACTCCTCTCGGACCCCTCCGCAGCAGCGTCGGGCTTTGCGTTTCCTCCGCCAGCAGATGAACCGTGGTGTCACGCGTATGAGTGTGCGGAGGCGTTTCAGTCTGTGATCCACAATGTCAGTTTCGGTGAGCTGATTCTTGCGGACGGTCAGCGAATGCTGGGGTCCATCTTCCAGAAGGTCGCAGCGGGGCTGAAAGGCTTGAGGCGGTACGACGAGGAGAAGCGATCGGCCCCTGTGATTATGCTCATCACGAAGCTCGAGGAGCTCCGCCAGCGTCTCGCGGATGAGCAGTTCGTCGTGCCGCCGTATTTGAAGCTTTTCTGCACCGAGATGGTGCGTTGCAGCTGCCGTCAGGAGTAGTCGGCCCGGAAGAGAGCGAATGGAATGGAACTCACTTTGTTTTTCTTTTAGGGTGGCGAGAGGAAAGAATTTGGTGGATAGAGTGGAGTGTGCACCAAGAGACGAGTGTGAGAGAGAGAAAAGAACTCGTGCATCGCTATCTAAATGAAGAAGCATTATTATATTTATATATCTATATGCATTTTATTGCGGCTAATGACATTCAAGAGTACAAATTAAGACTTCACGCCTTCCATTTGGGCCCTTCGCTCTCCAAAGGATGGCTTGACGCACTTATTAACAGTATTTATCATAACAATCAAAAGAAAAATATGGCAATTTCAGGTCTGTTTGTTCAACGTATTTTCCTACAGTGTTTTCTTGTTTTTAAATGTGTTTTCTTATTTTTTTTTGTTTTCTTTGGTCGGAATTTCTTGGCGTTTGTATTCGTTTGCTATAATGGGTGCTTCTTCTTTTCACCACTAAGGACTACGATAGACTTTTCGGCCCTCCTTTCCTTTGACGCTAGGCTTTCTTGGGAGGGAGCCATCATTCACCCTCTAAACAAAGCCACAACAGCATCCGGAGCACCGAAGTACATATAATTATAGAATCCTTTTTCCACAGGATGAATCCGGATGAACAAAATCGGTGGGAAAGCCTTCGAAAAGAGGCGAGGCAGTACGAAACAATTTTGGCACAAAAAATGGTGGGGCTTGAGAAAAAGGCGCGTCTGCGGGAAGCTGAAATTGATTTTGAAAGGCTTGACGGCTCCTCCAGTCTTTCAGCGGGTCCTCCGCTCGTGCCGGGAGAGCACCTCATGTCCAGCTTCGATGCTTCTCCCGCGCACCGAGAGAATTCACCGCTCTCCACCTCCTCCACTCTGCAGCCTCCCCCCTCGGCAGGAGTCAGCAGTCTCCCGAGTGAGGGGGCGGCGAAGAAGGCCCTGCCGGCAATACAGCAGGAGTTCACTCGGGCGGCGGAGGATGTACGGGCGGCGTTGTTGTCGCTGCATCGTGTGTTGCAACAGCAGTACGAACTGACGCGTCTGCTTCCAGCGACCCACCCACATCACCACATCACTCAACGCCTCCAAAGCGTTTATGAGGACAAGCAGGCGACGCTACAGCGCACACAAGCAGACTTTGCTCGCGACCTTCAGCGCCTGCAGCTGCTGCCGAGTATCCGTAAGGACGTGGAGGCGTTTAAGGAATCGACGGAGGTGCGGTTTATGTTGGACGAGCAGCGGTCTCTGCGAGCCACGCAAGGACGCGTGAATCAAATTCTGGAGCAGGCAGGTATGACGCAGGAGATGCTGGGTGTGCAAAAGGAACGCTTTGAGCACGCCGCCAACTCGCTGGTGCAGCTGATGGAACGAGTTCCCGTGATTAAACGAACACTCGGTCGCATTGATGCCAAGCGGCGACGTAATGTCGTGTGCCTAGGGACGATCATGGGGCTGTGTTTCTTTCTGGTCCTCCTCTTCTGGTGATAAAGAGATTGCTTCGATGAAGAGGTGTTGTGCGTTTGCGATGCCCGCTGTTATTATTAATTCTTATTATTACTCTTGTTCTGCCTTTATACCGTATTTGTTTTGATTTGTATTTTTTGCTGAGAAAAGTGTAGAGGTAGCGGAGAAAGAGAAGGTGTGTGTGCATGTGTGTGGCGGAAGGGCTTGATATCTACTTACAAGCTGGAAAATAAATAATTAAATATATATATGTTTGTGTGTATGGTTGGTAGAGGTACGCTTTAGATTCATGATTAACTTTAAGTGGAGTTTTACTGACGTTTTCTTCGTTTTCTTTCTTATTATTTAATTACTTTGAAAAAAACAAACTTCTTTGTATTTTTTTCAGTGGTTATACTCTTACAAAATGCTGCGAGTCTATGCATCCCAATGATCTGCACTCCCAGATCAATAATAAAAAAAATATTTACCACCGACAATAAACCAAAGGGTTGTCTGCGCTCATTATAGTGATTTCTACTACTACACCGATTGATGGACCGCTTTCAACTCTCACATATACGAGGGCTCCACGCCGATCCAAGTAGCACGCTTTTGGATCACTATATGATGGAACCCTGCGTCTGGTGATGCAAAAAATACAACGTCTGATACTTGGCTACGTCGTTTTCGTCCTGCGTGTAGCTGCATGCATTGTTGCTCTTCTTATTATTTTGAATGAGCAATTCTTACTTCTATTGTACGCATTACTAATAGTATGGCGTGTTGCACGCGTTCGATGGCTTTCCGTACACTTCCTCACCGTAGTATCAGTCAATGGCCATTATGACGGAATGTTTTTTCTCTTTTTTTCTTCTTCCGCTTGCGTTTAACGCCCACGTGGGTCAAACATAGCTGAAAAAGGAGGAAAATACACTTACGAATACTAAGCTGGAGCTCAGTGATGTGGGATTCTGCTCTCGGAGATATGCCTCTACCCACTAAAAAAACCCCGTTTGCGGAGATAAAGAGTACTCACCGCTATTTCAGCCTCAGTGGAACTCGAAGTTCCACTGAGCTCCTCGCTGAGTGGGTACTGGCCCCGAAACCTTTAGAGGCAGACTTTATCAGGGGTCCTGTTTAATGCCACACTATTCTGCCACAGTGGACAACCAACGCTTGCTTAGCTTCGCCGTTGAGGAGTTAACGGGATCCCGTCAGGAACGTATCGTGTTCCGCCCCACGACAGATTCGGTGCGCCGTGGCGCCTCGCCCTCATACACCTTACGAGACCCTGCTATCACGATGAGGTAGCGGGCAACATCAAGGATGATGGGATGTTGGAATAGAAGTGGAATAGAAGGAGACACCTATTGATCTGTAGCCGGCAGAAAAAATAAAAAAAATGAAAATTATGATTTGACAGAGTTCTGAAGTATTGACCACAGAAGCAGGAAGTGAGACCCAATAACAGACGTCTGACATCTGGGGAGAGCGGCGAGTCGCCCTGGATCTCTATTTTTTCTGTTTGTGTCGAAGACTTCACCTCCTCTTTTTTTTTTTTTTTCTTGCTGCATTCATGTAAAGGCCGTCCTAACTACTCTGACGGAGAGAAAGCACAAATAAGCTATCTTTTTATTATTATTATCAATTTATAAATATATATTTTTATATTTATTTTTGGAGGCCACTTCTCCTCTTCTTCTGCTGTAAAGGTGGAATTTCCCGCTTTCGAGTTCGTTGAATTCATCCATTTCTGCACTCTGTCAGTAGCAGTAGTAGTGTGTGTCCCCCCCGTCGAATGAAATCAGATCTTGCTTCTCTGGCCTTCTTGACGTTGATGCTCTCCCTCTTTTCGCTCTTTCTGATTTTATTGTTGTGTGTTTTATCCCTTCTGTATACATTTGGCGGATTCTTACACCGTCTCCTGCGATGGGATCCCCATTCGTCACACTCAAAGAACTTCAATAGAAGAAAAGGAAAGAGTGAACACCACTCACGACTCTACATCGTTTTTCGTACAAGTGTCCTTTACCCCGTCAAGGCTTTGTGCCGTTGTTTGTTTACTTCCACTAAAAACAGCTGCTGCATCACTAGCCGGCAGCATCCCTACCGCCCTCCTCCGCATCCATCTTTCCGTGACAAATACTGCGATACACCTCCAGCGCTCACAAAGGCAAAGAAAAAGACAAAGAAAAAGAGCAAGAACAACGCTTTAGCGGATTCCAACCACAACGCTGTCAAGAAGCAGAAGAAGAAGCAATCGCGACACCAACTTCCCTCTGCCCCCTTCACCGCTCCACACCCACCGGCCCGTCTAGAGCTCCCTGCTCCGCTACACGAGTATCACCTCTTGTTCGAAGAGGCGATTGCCCCGGTCATTCTTCTCCAAAACCTTGCGCTTCCACGTCCTGCCCGCAGCTCTTCTTCCTCACAGACAGCAGAAGCTGAAGCGGATTCCGATCGCTTTGACGGACCTCCGGAAGAATTTATCCAGCAAGTCGTTAGCAGCGAGTGGATTGCGTTGGAAAGCGACTTACACGCCCATCTGCCGGATTATCACTATATTCAGAGCAGTGTCAGCGAAGGTACACGTTTCCGTTCGGCGACTGGCTCTTCCGGGTTTTCCACCGTGTGGACTCACTTTAGTTATCAGGCCACCAATTTCCTTGCCGCTCGAGCGGAGCCCAACGAAGAAGCCCTGCTGGATTCTGCCTTTATTGATTTTTTCACCGCACCGCCAATACGTCTGCGTGATCCCGCCCTTTCGCCTCTTTCCTCCCTTGCTCTCCTGGACCTCTTCCACCACGAAGTGGAGTACGCCTATCGAGCACCATTATTAGACGTCGGCACGGTTCAGCACCTCCATTGTCGTTCACATCGCAGAACTCCTCAACTCCTCCTCCTACACCAACTCCTTCAGCAGCAGTTGAATTGTCCTTCTCCAATGAAGAAGCGACCCTCCGTTACGATTCACACCAAGAGCACTGGCGCTGGTCGTCGTGGCACCACCACCACCGTGGCAGCATCGGAGCCGAGCTCCCCGTCTCTTCGCCGTCGGCTGACTGCCACCGAGCGACAGGACTTCAGCACCCCCCCTCGACTGAAGGGCACACCGCCGCCAAACAACAACAGCGGTGCCCTGTCGCAGTCCCCTGGCGCTGCCAAGATCAATCACCAATCCTCCATCTCTTTTAACGCGAGCGGGATACATCACCAGGCCACTTTCTCCGGCGGGCTTCTGTCTCCGTCGCCGTCCAAGGTTCAGATGGTCCCCGCCCAAGCCACGACCAGCAAGAGCGGCAAGACGGACGCTCCACGCTCCATGACTGCAGCACAGCCGTCCTCTGGGGTGCGGGCAGTGCGAGCGCCAGAAGCCGATGGCCCATTCGGCACCGGTGACAGTAACAGCGCCACCAACAGAACACATAGTGGCGGTAACCCCCCCATCAAGCCCACCCTCACCACCGTCCATCAAAGTGCTATTTCGCCTTCTATTTCCATTAAGAAACAACCCACCTCTCCGACCCGAAGCAGCGGCAAAGCGGAAACGAATCCAAAGCAGCTGAAATTAGAAATTATTGAAAATTTGCACGATGCGGACTACGGCCTCGTCGACGACGATGATGATGACAGCAAGAGCGCCAACAGCAGTATTAACTCGAGCTACTGCGGCTCTCCACGATCCCCTCGAGGAGGGAAGGGTTCTGGCACTTTTCGGATGCCCCGCGTGCCGGAGAGCCACTACGATGCCGAGAACGACGAGCCGTTTGTCTACAACCGCCGTGAAGAGGAAAAGGCGGTCAGCCAGTTCTTCGAGCACGGCTCCATCATTTTGGAACGAGACGATCTCGAGGTGGAGGACAGTTTTCGCCCGCCCCCCGCGCCACGAGGGAGTACCGCCGGCGCTGGATTGCTTTTGGGCTCCGTCACGAGTACGCCAGAGCCCTCCTCCTCTACCGCCAAAGTTATCCCTCCGCTGCCGGACCTCAATGGGGATCGCAAGGCACGCGACACCATTGTTCGACAGGTCATCTCCCGCGCGTCGTACCTCGCCGGGGAGAGCCCCTCCGAGTCGACGGGTCTTCGGATCTCCGGAGACAGCGACGCACTCGGCGCAGCGCTGCTTCCGCCGCCGAGCACCTTGCACAGCCGCTCGGCCTCGCATAACTTGCTGCACAAAACGAATGAGGCGATTGCCCGAGTCGGGGGAGAGTCCAGCGGCGCCGGCGCCACGTTTCAGTGCCGCTCTCTGTCCCTCTACGAGGCCTTCTTTCTGGACCGCAGCAAGAAAAAGTGGTTGGTGGACGACATGGTCCTCGCCAAGTGTTTCGAGTATGTGGGGTTGATGGGGTACGAGCACCCGCAGTACCGCAAGGACAGAGCCAAATGCCAGCCCTCGCTCTGGAGCAACAGTGCTTCCATACCCTCCCCATTGACGAAAGTGGCAAGCGACACAGCTGGAATGAGCACCGCCGCTAGCCTCAAGAACGACGTCTGCGTCGACGGGGTGCTGCGCCGCTATCGGCTGTCGCACAAGCCAAATTGCCAGGCCGAGCGTACGGGTGTCAGCACCACATTTCTGGCGTACGAAGAAGCCATGCGGTGGGTCCTGGCGCGGGAGTATGTGATTGGCGCGATACTGCTGGTCTGCGCCTCCCCCCCGCTCCATGGCGACAGCGAGTCCTCCTCGGAGCCGTGTATCCCGCCCAACACGCACCCCATCTTCTGGCTCGCCTTACATGTCCACACGTTCTACCCGCAGTGGGGGGATTTTCAGACGTTTTCGACGTTGTGGGAGACACAGGTGCGTCTCGTCCTTACCCCTGCTTCCGCGAGCCGGCAGCGCACCATTCGGATCCACGAAGACGGCCTTGTGTTCTCGTCCGACCGGGAAGGGGGTAACTTGGCGCGCGTCGAGCGCTCTCCGGATCAGCCTGGCATGTTCTACCTCTGGCTGGAGCCGGATTTGAACAGCGACAAACGAATTTGGTTCCGCTTCTCGGTGACGGGGGTGGTAGAGGGGAAGATGCTGCGCTTCAAGCTCCTTAACGCCGCCCCGCACCTGAAGCTGTACCGCAGTAACGGCATGATGCCTGTGTGGCGAGATGGCATGTCGCAGGTGCATTGGGGGCCGGTAGATCAGTGTGGCTTTCGCCTGACGAACAATGACCTCGATGGGGAGCTGACCTTTGCCATCTTGCCGCGCAACTCCACCGAAACGATTCAGGTGGCCTTCTGCGCCCCGTACACGTATGCGGACCTCCTCTGTCATCTGGTGCACTGGCACTGCTTGGTGCAGCAGAACCCGGCGGCGAAGATTCGCTTTGAAGAGCGCGTGCTCGGTTACTCTCCCGAAGGCCGGAAGCAGCACTGCCTGATCATCACCAGTCCCACCTCCGCCATCTGCCGAAAGACCATTGTCAACAACCCGGGCCGTCTCGTGAGCACCAGCGCGTCAGCCCGTCCCAGCGCGAACTCAAGCTTTGCGGGAAAGAAGAACATTCACATCGATCCCAATGCCCGTTATCCCGTTGAAGACGGCAACGATGTCAAGAGTCCATACAGCAACTTCTCGGCTGGCAAGAAGGTGGTGCTCATCAGTGGGCGGGTCCACCCCGGTGAAATCACCGCGTCGCACGGGCTTCACGGGCTCGTGACCTACCTGCTCTCTGGGGACCCAGGGGCGGCTCGCCTACGGGATCACTTTATATTTCTGGTCGTCCCGATGCTGAACCCTGACGGTGTCAGTCGAGGCCACTCTCGCATGGATCAATGGGGGGTCAATCTGAACCGGAGCTACCACAATCCGGATCCGGCGCGAGAGCCGACGATTTACCAGCTGAAAAAGCTTTTCGAGGGTCTACTGCGCACGCATCGAGAGCGGTTCTTCATGTACATCGATTTTCACTCCCACGCGAGTCAATCCACGAGCTTTATGTTTGGCAATCACTTGCCGGAGGAAGTCCATCACTGGAATAAGGCCTACCCTCGGCTCGTGGAGCTGCATTCGCAGAACCTTTTTACGTACTCCGTCTGCCGATTCGGAAAGAGTCACATGTCCACAAAAGATGGCGCGTCGCGGGTGCTGTTCGGTACCAGTCTGATTCACAGCTACACCATCGAACTCCCACACTTCACGGACCGCGCCATGTTCACGGAACGCCTCAGCGGAATGATCACCGGCCACTTTGGTCTGGAGGGCGGCCCCGGCACCCTCATGAGCAAGCAGGGCAACCATCTCGACAAGAGCAATTTCGGCATGGCGTTTCTCAACAACTTGCCGCCGGAGAGCGCGGCCACGGCGGCCTCCTTGCTGAGTGCGCGACACCAAAAGGCACCGCGGGGGGCAGCGGATCGTCCCACCTCGGCGCCGACCAACAGCAGCGGGACCACCGCCTCCGCCCGACGCCCCATCACCGCCAAGAAGAAGAAGACGGGCGCCAAACTCGACGCCACCATCAAGACCTTCAACCAGAGTGCCGCTCTGATGGACCTCCCCCTCTCGGCGCGCTCCACCCTGTCCAACTCCACCTCCGGCCGGCAGCCCCTCGTCCAGCGCCGCAGCCTCATCCCGGGCAGCAGCGGCGCCCCGCCGACGGTGCCGCTTTCCGCGCGCGGCTCGGTCGCCCGGCACCGCGGCAAGGAGCCGCACGAGACGCTGCAGCCCATCGCGATCCCGTCGGTCCTCCGCCAGTCGGCGCTCGTGGGCGCGGCGTGCCTGTTGGCCCTGCTCGACTACGCGAGCCTGAATGAGGGCACCGGGTCGAAGAAGCACACGGACAGCGGCCGCGGCGTGCCGTGCAGCGGTGCCTCGGCGCTGCTCGCGGAGTTTGGGGGAATGGCGCGCATCTTGGCGGTGGTGAAGAAAGATAAAGTGGCAAAGAAAAAGAAGAAGAGCAAGAAGTAAAAAGAAAACATGAAGGGATAGTTGTGACACGAACGAGAAACAAAAGAAAGGGTTGCGAAGGACGTACAAATAGCAATTTAGCTGTTATCTAAACTAATCTTGAGTAGAGAGCGGGAGGTCTCTCTAGTTGTGTTTTGCATATCTTTGCCATGAAGGATTACGGATGCGATGGGTGCATGGTAAAATCGGTCGTGGGCTTCGTTGTTGGTGTTGTTTTCCTTTGGTTATTTTTTATGAAAAAAATAAAATAATATAATTTGACGACACGCTTAATGGCTTTCTGCTTTCTATGCGATGCGGCGCTTAAGAAAATCTGGTAGAAGCATTTCTCTCAGTGTCTAGTAGAAGATCACTTTTCCCCTTAGAACGTGTGAGGCGTCTGTACCAAATTATTTTTTTCTCCTATCCTCAAGTGATAACGCATTTGGTAAAGTGCTGTTGTGTGTTCAACATTTTGATTCTCTCACTTTTAGCTGTGGATAGTGTGGTGGACTCTCGTGTCCGTCAACCTCTTATTTGACATTATTATTAATTTATGTATAAACGAGTTTCATATTTTGTATTTCTATCGTATTTTTATAGCGTATCAAACGGTTTTTTATAACACGTATCACTTTATATACTTTCTTTCTCTTGTTATAACCGTTTTTCATTCAATTGCACACATCACATCGTCTCACAACCTATTTCAGGAAGTGGACCAGTAGCATTGCCCTCCTTCAGCACTCTCTGTGGAGAGTAGTTGGACTAGCTGGTTGGACTACGGGCTCTGATTCCATTCATGACGTGTGGCTCCGTTCTATTTTTATTTCGCACATTATTTTTTTCATTTTTCTTCTTAAATAATCTCTAGAAACCAAAAAAAAAAAGAAGAAGAAGAGAATCGAAGCATAGGCAGAGGTGGTGGAAGTGCTATATTGTTATTCATTGAAACCTGCAAAGCGATAATGGAGAGAATGTGTCTCCGGCAAACAAAAAGAAATAAAATACGCACTAAAGGAAGATAATGCAGAGAAGGTGGAAGGAAGCGAGGATCCAAGCTGGAGAATAGAAGTTTGTAAAACATTTTATTGTAATTGCGTGTGTGAGAGATATAGAGAGACAGAGGTATTTGTTATGGGTATAGAAAAACATGATCGTTTCGGTTTCAGCAGTGTTGTTTCCAGAAATTGGAGCGTTCTAGATGAATCTCAGTATTCTTATTCTTTGGAATGAATTAAAAGAATTAAAAGAATGTTAATAATAATATCTCATATCGAATGCTGTTGTTCAGACTTTAAATCGTGGATGGGGTTAAAGTTTGAGTTTTTACCGCGGAGGAGTATTATTTCCATTTTTTTTTCTTTCTCTGAGCGTTTACTGTTTAATTTCTCTCTTCTTCTTTTTTTTTTTTGTTACACAACAAAGATTTTTTGTTAATGCCGTGTGCAGGGTTTACACAAGTAAAGGTGCCTGTGCACTGCTAGACATAAATGTTAAAAGCATTTTACGTAACCAACTTTTTTTTGAGTCTATCTCTCCAACTCTTTGCACCATACACGCATTTGAACCTCTCCATCCACGAACCTCTGTTGTTATTTGTTATCTATTTTATTTTCTTAACTCTATATTAATTCGTAAAATAATATTTTGGGAAGTGTTGGTGAACCTGAGCCGTAATACATAATACCATATAGATATTACCTTCCTATCGCAAAACGAACTCTTTTTTTTTTTTTTTTCTGGTGTCTTCGCATTCTCGCTCTTCGTTCTTCTCTTTGATCATTTTTATATATATACAAAAAAGAAAAGCCATCAATCGTCACCTCCTTTATCAAGAAAAAACGAGAAAATCAAGTCGACAGAATTAAGAGCTCCAACGCGTTTTCCCTCCCCTTCGTCCATCGCCATTCCCTCACCCACAGTGAGATCTCTCCGTATTAAATCATAGAGCGGAGAGTCCTGGAGAAATCGTCCTCAAATATGTCCCAACGATCGACTCCGGACAACGAGGCGACACCGCTGGAAAGCGAAGAGGCGCAGTCGAACGCCTCCGGCGATGCGCCGCACCGACACGACGACAGTGAGAGCGACAACGACTCTTCCATGAGCACGAGTGCCACCGGGAGCGAGGAGGAGGAGGAGGAGGCGGGGCGTGCCGGCTTTGCGTCGTTCGATGAAGCCCTTCAAGCTCGACAAGAAGCGCTGCAGCTGTACAACAAGGGAGCGTATGACGCCGCGATGCGTCTGCAATACCGGCTGGTGCGCTATGTCATCCGCCAGCACGCGGGCCCTACCGACCCTCGCAACGGACTCTTCTTCCTGGATTACGGTCTCTCGCAGCTCCGCCAGCTGCAGACCACCAGCGGGGTGGACGACGTGTTATCCCCAGAAAAACGGGAGGAGACGGAGAAGGAGATGGAGGCGTGTTTCATTAATTTGGATGTGGCCCGGGTTTGCTTTCAAAAACAGCTGGATGAGCTCGAGAAACAGGAACACGTGCACGGCAACGACGCCGAGGAGGGTGACACTAGTGCGCCGCCCGCCGAAGAAACAAGTTCGTCCCTGGATTTCATGTTACACGATCGCGTGACGATTGAGCTCACGGTGGCAGAGGTGCACAACGCGTTGGCGCAGCTGCTGATGGAGCGCGGGGATTACAGCGGCGCCTTGCGGGAGTTCGACTCGGAATTGCTCATTTATCGGTGCCTCGAAGAGGAGGAGGAGGAGGAGTTGCCGGCCACCACATCGAAGTCGAAGGATGACTTTGTAGTTCCCCCTGGTCGGATGGTGGCGTGTCTGTACGGGGCAGCGGATTGTTTCCTCAAGGAGGCGGACTTTGAAGGCGCAGAGGAACGCCTGACGGCGACGCTGGACCTCATTCGTGAGCAGTACCCGCCTCCGATCATCCCGAAAGACCTGGTGGAGGAGCTCGAGGACTGGCTCGCGGACGCGAAGGAGATGAAGGGCGGGAAGTACCTCGAAGTGCAGCAAGCCATCCATCAGCAGTTCGCGCGGGACGAGATGACGGAGGTGTTGGAACAGACGAGTCAGCATCAGGCCCCGCCGCACAGCGACTCCAACGCGGAGGAAAGCGTCGGGAAGGACGAGGAAGCGTGCCAGCACCACGGGGCCCGAAAGAAAAAGAAGACCACGCCGGCTGTCGCGCCGCCAGTGGCCCACAACCCCTTTATCTCTGCCCTGCCCCTCACCGACGGGGTGTCCTCCTCGTCCGTGTGGACTCTGCCCGGCCCGCTGCCACACAGCCGAAGTGGCGCCCCTCCACCGCACTCGGCGCTCCTCGGCTTGAATGAGCACAGCCAATCCAGTTCTTTATTTCCCCCGCAGAGCCACCTGCTCAACGGTGCTGGTCTGGGGAAGAGCAGCACGTTGTCGGTGTCCGAGTTCAGCAACCCCAGCACCTCGAACAGCAGTGTGGTGCACTCCGCTGTCGTGGCGAAGAATCCGAAAGTCCCCGCCTGCTCGTCTTCGCAGTCGCCATCGCATTCGCCACCCCCCCCGCACGTCGACGGCGGTGACAAGAAACGCCGACGCATGGAATAAACCAGTGCTGACTTTCTCTCATTGTCTCTCGGTTAATATATAAATGTATATGTAGAGAGAGAAAGAGTGGTATAGTGGTGTAAGGGCTGAATGTGTACGGGATGCGTAAAACAACAACAACAAAATTCACCTCAAACACCAACACCTGAAAAGCACTCCCCCCCCATCAAACGTCGCAGAAGCAATAAATAAAAATAAATCAATCTGTAAAGAAGACGAGCCACTAAACGAAACGGACTTTTGCTTTACACACCCACTCACCGATATTTCCCTTGCGAGTCCAGCATAGATCTCACTTTTTGTTATTTCGTTTTTTCTCTCGTGCTCTTTCTTGTTCGTACTGTTATTTCTTCTCCCGGTTTTATTGGGAAATCAACATGTTGGCTTCTTTTCTGGGATGCATGTGCAGAAGACGTTCTACCGAACTTGCTTACGGACCTTTTTTCAAAAATAAAAAGTTCGTCTGACTCCACGTGCATGTGCGAAAGGCCCTTTTGTTTTATTCTTGTGTTTTCTGTAAATCAAGAATAGATAGATATCTTTTTTTGTTGTTAAAAAAGAGTGAAATAAAGTTAGAATTCGTTGTTTGATTATCCTTATTTTTCTCACACCGTTCTGTTTCTTTCCTATAGTCACGTATAGAACTACCCCTTTTGTACGTGGCGTCCTCGTTTTTTAAATTAGAATTAAAATGAGTTCGACTTCTTATCGATGTGTGACTCATTCAAAAAGAAAAGAAAAGAAAAAGAAGTTAGATCAGTTACTACTATTTGTTTATTTCGGACTCATACTCCTTACCTACTTTCAGCAGAACGAATCTCCACGTTCATTTTTCGTTCTACAGGACTCCTTGGAACTGGAATGATCGACAGCAGAACGTTGGGTCCCTTACGGTTATTTAAGTGAATGATGCGTCTCTAGTATGCTAGTGATGAGAGTACTGCACCGGTGTGTTGCATCTTCGTCTTCGTGTGACTCAGTATCGTATTTGATTTTTTGTCTTACTATTATTATTATTACTGTTTTTATTTTATTATTATTATTACTGTTTTTATTTTATCGTTTTCTTCAGTTTATCGTATCATAGTTAGTTAGTTAATTAGTTATTATTATTGTTATTAATGTTACTATCACTGCATTTCCATTCTTCAAGATAAGGTCGAGTAGAGGTAACAAAGGAGGAACGAACACGAAAAGTGGGGAGTATCCTTCTCCTTGATACCTCGACTCCTCCTTCAACGTTGGTTATTTTCCTAGTGTGTATTTTGCTCGTTTGTTTGTTTTTGTGCTTTGTTACACCTTGAAGTCTTTTAGTTTTTTTTGTACAGGATGTCCGCCTCAGAGGAGAAGGAAGTGCTCTCTACAGAACTCGGCGATACCTCCTCCTCCTCCTCTCTCCATTCGACGTCGCCGTCTCTGCTTTGGTTTGATGACTCGCATTGTCACATTTCCCATGAAAACGTCCCAAATACCTGCTCCAATGAAAAGCTTCAGCGTCCTGTACAGAACCCGCACAACAGCAGCTGGCATCTGCGTTCCATGGTCTTTTGTGGAACACACCCCTGTAGAGATTGGGCCGCTGTGGCGCAGTGTTGGACGCAATCCTCCACCACCACCATGGGGACGACATCGGCTGACCTGACAGTGGCGGCAACAGGGGCTTCAAGAGGTCCAGAGCAGCCGAGCAGCACCCCTCTGTGCTGGCGGGCGGGCTTCGGCGTGCATCCCTGGTTCCTGGAGCCGACCCTCGAAGCCAATCTGCCGCATCTCACACAGCTGGAGGCACACTTGCGCCGCTACCCGGAGGCCCTTGTGGCGGAGATTGGACTCGACGCCCTCAAGGGGCCCCCGCTGGAGGCCGTTCAAGTCCCGCTCTTCATCGCTCAACTGCGTCTCGCGGCGTGGTACGGCCGGCCAGTGAGTGTCCACTGCGTGCGGGCGTACCCCGTGTTGCAGCGGCTCTTCTCTGGCGGCGCGCTGTGGTCCCCTCAAGTCTCTGCGAGCATTGAGGAAGCGTTGCGGACGTGCAGCGGCAACTCTCGAGCCCCGCCTCCAGACGACGCAGAGATCGCATCCGCCACCGCTCACACAGATCCCATCCCCTCAGGGCCGACACCGAAGGAATGGATGGCACCCGTCACCACCGATGCGGCTCTACAGGAAACCAACGGGAGAGAGGCCGAACACCACACACCTGTGGAGCGAGCTCGGCTTCTTTTAGCACCGCACTCGCTCCTCCCAGCCGATATTCCACCGGCTATTGTGCTACACGGCTTCTCCGGTTCTCATGAAATCGCCAAGGCACTACTCCATCTCAAGGCGCTGAAGTGCCCCTCCGTGCCGCCGGGAAGGAGGCGGCGCTCCGTGCCCGCAGATAGACCTCCTGCGTGCAATAATGAAATGCAGACGGACATCACGGCGCTGTCGTCGAGTGGTACCTCAGGAGCTCACCCCGTTAAGCTCGCGGCGGCTCCCCTTCCGCTGTCTCGCTTGTGTGTGAGTGATCGGCTCTACTTTGGTCTCGGAGCTCGCACCTCTCTCCGTCTCAAAGGCTTCGCGATCACCTTGCTCCCCTTGCTTTGGAGCACTGGACGAGTGCTGGTCGAGTCGGACGCGTTCTACGTGTGTCACCCTTCTCCCGATTCGAGTTCGGCCACAACTCTCTCGTTAGGGATTAGGAACAGCCGCTTTCCCGTCCTTCCGAGCACCGAAGATGCAATAGGAATGCAGGATCTACTACGCGCTTTTGAAGAGCACGTTCAACAGCAACTGACGTCCCGACCGCAGGAAAAGGAGAGGGGGGCCGTCACGAGCCCCCTTCACCAGAATGACAGACGCACTACGGGTAATACTGGTGAGGAGCAGAGGGTGCTTCGCCGCCCGACTGCACGGCAGCCTCAACCTCAAGATCCCTTGGAAGGCATCGCCCCCCGCCGAGTGAGCGATGCCATGCCAGAGACAGTGGCGAAGCAACACGTGCAGCGGTACCTGCAACAGGCGTTTCAACGGGCCTTCTTTGCTTCTTCGGTAACGTCTCCGGCGTCGATCGGGTGAGGGATGACCCGATGATAAACGAGCGCAGCGGATCTTACGAGATCGAAGTTGCATGATGACATTGCTACGGAGCGTGTTTATCCGAATAACGTATTACAGTACAAAAAAACAACAACAACGGGGAAAACAGTTGAAGAGCAAAAAACCTGTGAACAGCACAGTACACAAAATAGGCAGTGCTTTATTTTCCTCTTTATGTTTTTAAAATATAATTGAGTTAATTAGGTTTTATTTCCGTTTTGCTTTCTCGCTTAGCTATTTCTTTTGAATTCATGATTCATTAGAGAATTTTGTGTTGGAATAATCTTTATGCGACCACCACTTACAACCTTCGAGTGATGAGGTGTCTAATATAGTAGCGTATTCATACGTAACGATACAAGAAAAAGTAAGCGCGAAAGAGGGGAAATAGGACTGTGAGAAGAGGAAATACAATAATGCACGGCCTTCGTTTCTGTATTGCTAGTTCTTACGTGTTTCCTATCACTGTTCTCACCTGTACTGCTTTTTTTTTTTGTTTTTCTTGTTCTCTCCTACATCCTGAAAGGAAGGAATTCACATTACTGGACTTTGTTTCTCTCTTCTTCTTCTTCTTTTTTTTTCTAAAAAAAATTATTTCGCTTGTTCTTTTTTCTGTAGGTTGTGTTTCCCTTTATACGATTTAACGGTATATATACACCTCCTTACTATATTATATAGGAGAAGAAATATTTTTTAGAACAAATCTATCACTATTTGTTCTGCCATTAATATTGAGTTAGTTTTTATTGTTGTTCTAGAGACTTTTCTTGGTGTGCTGTGGTATTTCATATACTTCAGCAATAGACATATATACAAATATATTCAACACTAAACAATTCCGTAGTTTATCAGTATTATTATCTTTCTCTTCTTTCTTTCGTAGCACTGGATCACCGGTACTATTCTCTCTTTATACCATCAGTCAGGCATAGACGGAGAGAGTAAGAACGAAAAAAAAAAAAAAGTTATTTATATGTAAATATTTATATATTTATATTTATATATTTATACATTTAATACAAGTGTAGTAGTTGACTCACACTTATATACTCCTTTCTATTCTAGTGTTTGAAGTAACATTTCTGTCACTCTTTCTTTATTACTATTGCTGTACGTGTTCCCGGTATATAAGAAGAACCCAAAAAAGAAAGAGATAGAAACCTCTGGAAACGGAAGCGCTCCGCTGTGCAGCTAAGCACAAAACCTTTTTCACACATAATTCTCAATAGTAGTTATTACTGTTATTAATTAAGAACGAAGAGAGAGAGAGAGAGAGAGAGAGAGAGAGAGATCAACGTCTTCAAGTGTTTTCTCTTTTAAGCGTTTCTCATTTTATGTTCTCCTTTTTTCGGTGTAGAAGTAAACTCTGGTAAGCAACTTCTTCCTTCGCTCCTTGCATGCCTTACGAGAAGATTTTCCTTTTGCTTTGTTTGTTTGGTTTGTTTGTTTTTCCCTCCCTTTCGTTCTCGTTTCGTAGGCCAATTATCAAAAGACAAAAAGAAAAAAAGAACACGCATAAATAGTCTAGCGCTACTGATACTGAAAAAAAAAGAACGAAAGATATAACAGAGACTCTCCACACATCGAGATTCTCCGTAGCGTGGATCGCCTTTTTATCTTCTCGAAAAGAGAGGGAGAAAGAAGGTTGATTTTCTTTTTTTGTTTCCTTCTGCTCTTTTTAGGTGTTTTCTTGTTTGTCCCACCGCCGTGCTGACGCTGGTGGGTGTTTGCGGTACACTCGTTTCTGTTCTGTTCTGTTCTATTCTATTATTTTTAACTTTTATTTTCTAGTCAGTATTTCTCTTTTTTACTCTTCTTCCCTTTTCGGTTGCTTTGTTTGTTTGTTTTTTTAACAAACTTTTTTTATTATTTTCTATTCTTCACTATTCACCAGTCTTTTATTACTTTGTTGTTATTGTTTTGAGAAAGGACATAAAAATTAAATCGAGTGCCGTTCAGTAGAAGAGAGGTGGCGGAATTCTCTGTACTGGACTTCAGACGTGGGCTCACATTTCTATATATTGAGCCCTTCAAACCCACCCGCTCTACACTTAAACCGGTACAAGCTATATTTTCTTTATTTTTTTTGGATTATTTCGGTCTCGTTTATTTTTCTTCTTCAACGAGGTGAAAATTTTTTGATATTTTTCTAATTTTTGTTTTATCGATTTGTTATAAACTGTTTTCTTTCTCTCGCGTGTGTTGAGGTGGCGGTGCGTTACTATTATCATCATTATTTATTCGATTGAGACAGTCAGCATCAACGCGTACGTACCCCAGCTCCCTTTCCTCTTTCTGCTCGCGCTGTGTGGTGTCAGGCCAACTGGATGCCCCTTTTACTGTATTACGTGCCGTGGCATCGTAGGACCGACGACACCGCACCTCTCTCCTCCACTAATATCTCTGAGAGGACTTTCTACAGTGAAGACGAGACCTTACTTCCAAGTGCGGACGACGAACTGGCCATGGAGTGGTCAGGGAGCACCTCTCATCACCAACTTTACGACGGCGAGGATCACGAAGATGAACTCCTCACCGCTACGGCTGCAACACCGCTTCCGACGGACGAGGTGCGGGAAACCCTCCATCCCCGGTATTCGTCGTCCTTGAGCCGCATCACCGAACAGTCCCTCACTGTCGATGACCTGCAAAGCCCTTTACCTTTCTGGTGGACTGCGCTATTGTGGGACGAGGAGAGGGAACTCCAAGTCCAGAGCAGCGATGCGGGTCGTCTGGATTCCGCAGCCTCTTCACTGCACCACCAGCCGCGAATCTCGGAAGTGCGGGCAGAGGCTTCCACATCACCTCTGCCGCCAGACGACCGTCTCCTGCTGGGAAATCGTTCGAACCGCTCGACCGAAAGTCATGAAAGCGAGTTTCGTCACGGCACACCTCCAATGCAATCCTCTACTCTATCATTGTCATCACCACCCCGTTCTGCTTCAAGATCTCGTCACCCAGCTGAAGCACCTGAAGCAGCGGCTTTGCTCCCTGCACCGTCTTTGAATGTTCGACTCCTACACGAGCCCATTCATCCCTCCTCCTCTTTCGCTGGCCGTGCACCGCATAGTGCCCCCGCCTTTACCCCGCATTACATCACTGCGAGAACCCTCCCAGTCCTCCCTCCACACCCCACTTCCGTCTCTCTCGCCTCGGGCTCCTCGCTGCATTCTGACGCGCTCTCCTCCTCTGCTGTTTCACCACCGTTTTCCCTATCGTTTACGGCGTTCAGCACTCTACAGCAACATCAGCCGCTGCAGCATTCGATTAACTCGGCTTCGCCGCCAGGACCTCCGCCGCACGTCACGGGAACTCCCCCCCCTTCCTTCTCGTCCCAGTCCTCCTTCCGCTGCGCACGCCCACTTCCCTTTTCCAACACGTTTTCTACCACCACCACCACGCCTCACAGGATTACGGACAGCCCAGTCCGCGCGTCGAACCTCGACCCAGAGCACCAGGACAAGGGAGAGGCGTGGGCCGCTCCTCTGTCCTGCTACCGTGTTTCCGTCACACCGGGTCATCACTGCGAAAGAGCAAAACGCGAGTTGCCCAGAGATCTTTTCTCAGTGAAGGAGGTGGAGGGAGCGCCGGCTGAACGTCACCGACGCTCTGGAGATTCCACTCTTCTCCGTGAAGAGCAACACAAAGAAGCGGAAGAGGACAACACCGGAGCGGAGAGGCGTGGTCTCAAGCCGGAGAGTGTGGAACCGCCAAGTTTATCCGCTGCCGTGGACCAGTCGCACCAACCAGCGCAGCAGAAGACTCGACTGCCTAGAAAGAGCCAGCGAGAGAAAGCCGAGGCTCAACAGCGTGCAGTCCCTCACGCCTCTTCTCCATCTCATCCAAGCTTTCCCTCGCATAAAGACGATGCGTCTCAGTCGGAGCAGCGGCATCGGCTGCCCAGAAACGACAGGCGAGAGCCCGTGCCACAGCGTTCGATCACGTCTAGGAGTGGAGGAAGCGCTCCGACCTCCTTGGCTTCGCGCTTGCTGGGGAATCATTTCTTCGCGACGCACGTGTTGCAGGCCTCCTCGTTCTCGTGTAGCCGCCACCCCCACACGGGCCCCCGGCGCACCGGTTCAGCGCCGCACGCCTCGACGACACAGCGGCTGCGTCCGAGGCCCCTTCGCCGTCGTGTGAGTGCTTCCCTGCCGTCACGATCCCGATCGGCCGTGGTGAATAGCAATCCAAACAACCGCAGTGGGGAGAGCCACAAGAGCCATTACCACAGCGCTTTCAGTGGTAATTCCTTCAGTGAAGTGTTGGAGCCGATGGGGAGAACGGGCACGAGGAACACCCGCGCCACCACAACGCGCGACCCGCATCGGCGCCGGCTGTTTCGGTTCCCCGTTCTCTCGACCTCTGTGCACTCCTCCTCACTGCTCCACCCCGACTCGTTCTGGCGTGGCGGTGAGACGAGCAGTCGAAGCACCAGCAGCAGCCTGTACAGCCTGAATGAAAAGAATACGGCCCCCGCCTCCGCGGACTTGTCCCTCTGCGGGGGCTCTTCCTGCTGGAGGGACGGCGGACCACTGGGGCATCACTGCTTCCCCAGCAGTCGCTCCTCGGCCCTTCATCATCAGCATCCAAAGGTGGCGTGCCTTCCCACAAACCACAGCTTTTCGTCCTCGGCAATCTCTGTTGTCCTCTAAGATGTGAACCAACAGAAGTCTCTGCTCCCTATCCCTACTTTTTACTCTAGAAGGCTTTTAAGAGAACCGATGGATCAGAACGAAAACCAAAAAGAAATAAGTTAAGAGAGAAAGAGCGAGCAAGGATATCCATAAGAAGTTCGAGCATTTTTTATGTACATATTGTTTAGATCAGCCATCATACCGTTAATTTTTTGGCTTCACCAGCGAAAGGAATCACGAAGAAGAAGAAGTACACGTTGTTCTACAAAGAATGGCTTATATGAGAGGTCTAACCCATTTCCCGTCAAGCGGCTGCCTGTCTGCTTATGGATTATTATTTTTTTTCTTGTGTGCAGATCGGATTAATATATATATATATTTCACTTCTGCAGGGTTAGCGGAGAGAGAAAGAATGGACGTATCGAGAGCAGAGATCATCGCGATACATATTCGTGAATGCTGTTTTGTTGAAAGAAGAAAATTAAGAAAACGGGAATTTTTTCAGTGAATTGGACATTTTTGTATTCGTTTATGTAGTCAACGCAGTGGACCAAATGCCACGGGTCCATTGCCAAAGAATCAAACGGAGCTTTGAACACAGCCAAAAAAAAATCAACAAAACGAAACAAAAAATAAAGAAAAATTAAACTCTTTGACTGACAATTTTAACAGACGGGTCATCTTAGAGGGGAAGAGAGAGAAAAAAAGAAAAATGAAATGATGATGCGTTTAGATGTACTATTCTGCATCTTTTGGAGATGATGTACTCCTCTAGAAAAAACATAATATGTAGGTATTGATGGTTGCTAGGTGTACACGTACTCGCTATCAGTTGGTTTCATGGTTCTGGTAATAGCTATTCTTATTCTTTGTGTCTACTCTCTTTGCANGTTTTATTCTTTCCAAAAGCTTAGCTCTTGTTTTTCCCTACTCTTGTACCGGTGATCCTTTTAGAAGGATTGAAATCTCACATTTTGTCACATTGCCAAAAATTCGTTTTTTATTATCATTTTTAACGGATTTCGTTTCTTATTATTATCTCACGGTTTTTTTTTTTTGTTCGTGTGCGGAGGATGCGAACTCCCGCGGTTCGTGTTGATATTTCTTTTACTAATTTTATATTTTTTCATTTCTTCGGCATCTGCGTTTGGGCAAAAATGCGAAAAGAAAGAAAGCAAAAAAAAAAAAGAAGTTTAGAAAAAGAGAGGGAGAGAGAGTTCTGAAAAGCAAATACAAATGAATTTAGAAGGGTAAGAAATACTGATCACGAAATAATAGTAATTGGAATTGAAAAAAATTGTCATACATGTCTAACTCCGGTGACGAACATCTGTTCTTCTGTCTTTAAATGTTACTCTTATTTATTTTTTCTTCCCACCTCTGTTTCCTTCTTTTATATTTATTTATATATTTATTCCCCATGCATTTTGCAACAAATGCCGATTTATTTTTAAAATGAAACAAGAGAAACGAGAGGCATCCTTAATAATAATAATATTCTAGAACCTTTCGCCTTGTGGAAAACGTCGAGATAGATTTTAACCCTATCACAGTATTTTATTCATTTGTTGTGATTGAATACTAATCTTCTTAACGAGAAATTAGAAAGCATTTCACTAGAAGATAGTTGGATTTTAATTTATTCATTGAGTGTGGTGTGTTTTTTCCCGATCACCTCCTCAACGTACACAACAAGAAAAAGAGCGAGAAATAGAAATCGTTTGTTTTCCTTTTGACCTCGGTAACCTGTCTGGTTCTTCCGCCTCAGCTCTTTTTCCCTCTGGTTTAACACCGTCCCAGAACACATATCACATACACACACACACACACACGATTACACCTGTATTAGAGACATGTTCTTCTGGGGTAGTTACAGCTTTCACACCACGGCGCTCACGGCAGGATGTGATGATGCCGCCGCCCCGCTTCGCTATCCTGTTTATGTGCCTCCCGCCCCGCTGCATTTCACGCATCTCACGCCTTCTGGTGGTAATGGTGAAGCCAGCAACGCGCCCCTCCCCCCCTCCATAGACACCATACAAACGCACCGCCTCCAGGTCGGTCTCATGGCCTGTGGCCAAAAGCACATCCTTGCCACACTCGCCATCGTCCCGAAGGATGCGGGCGGCGCACCGCTGACGTATCGGCTCTTCGGGATGGGCAACAACCAGGCGGGTCAGCTCGGCCCGGCGATCCCGTCCTACGCCACGACCTTCGCCCCCCTCCACCTCGAGGATCGACTGGGTTCCCCGCCGCAGGAGCAGGGCCCCGCCCCGCAGCTGCAGTCCCTCGCCTGTGGGGCTCGCCACAGCCTCTTCGTCACGTGCAAGGGCGATGTCTACGCCTGCGGGGATAACAGCATGGGGCAAGTCGGCATCCCTAGTAGGGGTGCGGGGCGAAGGCGGGGCTACATGGCGGGCGGCAGGGGCGCTGCTGCCACCCACCACAACGACCGCAACGCCGCGAATTACGTCAATGATTTCCAGCTGCTCCCCTTCCCGAACCCGGTGCACACCGTGGCGGCGGGCGGTAATGTCAGCTATGCGCTGGACACGCGTGGCCGCCTGTACAGCTGGGGTGACCCGCAGTTTGGCCAGCTCGGTCTAGGGGACAATGGCGAGCGAGTGAACACGGAGACGCTTCAGCTGGTGACGGAGCCGGTGTCGGCTCCGACGGTGGTGGAATGGTTTCAGCAGCGGCACATCCCTATCGTCGAGGTCTCGGTGGGGAAATCACACATGGTGTGCCGGAGCGAAGAGGAGGTCTACGCCGTCGGGGCAGGCACGTTCGGCAAGCTCGGTACGGGCGACGTCTCCACACAGCTGTGGCCGGTACGCGTTAAATTTCCAGAAACAAAGCAACCCGAACGACTTGTGAGCCTCGCCTGTGGAGATGAGCACACGATCGTCCTCAAGCAGAACCCCGTCGTAGGGGCCACCGTATACTTCTTTGGAAAGCTGAGCAACGGGGACGGACAGCTGCTGCCCGTCGTGCTTCCATTTCCCTCTCCGACCCCCTCGCTCTTCTCGAGCCCGCATCATCAGCCCTTCGCCTCGGATGCCGCCTCCACGCAGACTAAAAATTTGATCAAGGTGTTCGCTGGCCGAGGGACGCAGTGTGCGGCGGTCTCGGCGGAAGGCACCCTGTGGGTGTGGGGAAAGCACACCAGCCCCACGATCGTGACCAACGGCACACCAGCCAGCTGTCTGAAATCCGTCCCGTCCATCGTGTCCAGTGTTCTCCCGCATCAGATAAAGGGGGTGTGTCTCGGCGGCAGCATGGTGGTGGCGTACGCCTCCGGGCTCAAGCCGCTCCCCTCCACCCAAGAAGAGCACCGCTTCAAGGCAGAGGAGGAGGAGACCAAAGCGGAGGCGGTAAAAGCACGGTGGGAGGTGGTGGTGCCGCACGACGACCGGGTGGGAGTGGCCACTGGTCGCCAAGGCGGCACCAGTCATCCCCACAACGCCGGTGCTGGCGATCCCGAGCAGTGGTATGAAAAGGCGGTGCAGAGTTTCCTGCAGCAGTACTTTGGACAGGAGGCGAAAGCACGGGCGTTGGCGGCGGCGTACCTCCAGACCCTGCCCGTGGCGCCAGCCCGAACACCGTCGTTGCGCTCCCTCTTTGCCCGCAAGCGCACCCGTGAGCTAGAGCCCGGAGACAAGGTACGCCTATGGATGACGGATGTGTATGCGTTGGGGACCGTCGGGGAGGTGCTGGGTCCGCGTCGTAGTAGTGATCCCAGCTCGCCCATCACCACAGGGAACGTCGACCCCGCCCCCGGGTCCCCGCCTCGTTTCTCGTCGGGTGTCCAGCTGAAGATTAACTGGCTGCGCGACGACTGGGACGAGGAGGTATTGTCCTTGTACAGCGATGATGAAACCTTGGACAGTGCCAATCCAAACCGCTGGCAGCCCTTCTGGTTTGATCAGCAAGACACCGCTGCGGCTGGTATTTAGAAGGCGGTGTGTTTCACGAGAAGAATAGAACAACCACAAAAAAATAACCAACAACTAAAAAATAGATGAATCATAACAATGATAAAACTTCTCCCTGACGTTGTGAGGACAGAACGAAGGAAATAAAGCCAAATACAAAATACGACTAATAAATAAATAATTTAAGTAATCTTTTTCTCTCTATATAGTTGGAAGACTTCTTTAAGCATTTTTTTTTTTTTTGGCCCTTTTCCTGATTACCTTCCCGCTTTCTCTCTTATTTCATACTGACTAATTTATTGATGCATTTAATTATGCTACTGGTTTAGTACGATGACAGATAAGCCACTTTACATCCTATATGGACAGTCGACTCTTCACAAAGCGCAACACAACGCTCTGTTCGACTACTAATTTGTACTCCAGTCCCGACCACTCGAATATCTGTAGGTATCGATGATTCTACACCACGAGGCCTTTCGCATATTCACTTTCTGCTCTTTCTCTTCTTATAGTCTCCACAGACGAACCCAACACTTCTCCCTCTCTCTCGCCTTGTTTTTTCGGCACCCTCCGTTTTTACTAATGTGTCATCCTCCACGCAACGGAGCTTCTTTTACCCCATATTAGCCTAAATACTGTATT
>JASAOA010001725.1:0-56132 GCA_030849815.1 Vickermania spadyakhi
GATCTGGAGCGGTTGCAGGAGCGCGTCGCAGGGCATTGCGGGAGAGAGAGAGAGAGAGGGGGGGGGGGTAGAGAAAGAACTCAAAATAATATTATGAAGAGAAATGGGGGTGGAAAGGTGTAGCGTTTTGAGAATGAGATGGGTTACCATGAGTGCAATATCCGAAAATGCCGTGTCAAACACCGCACAACAACAACTCTTTTAAGAAAGTTGTAGTAGGCTCTTGTTGTGTTATGGTTGTTGTTGTTTTTATGAGTGGATAAAAAAAGTCCTCAAAAATGAAACAGACACGCCAAAGGCCTCCCAAGAGATATATTAAAATGAACCCTAGACGGAGCACCGAAGTCTTCCTCCATTAAACAACAGGTAAAAAAGAAATTTGAAATCCATCCATGGTGGTGGCCCTCTTCTTAAGGAGGTTGATCATCGGATGTAAAATAGTTTTTTTATAATTCATTCCATCCGTAAAACGCTCTCGATCAGTTTTACATATATTTTTTTTTTTCACACCAAAGAGGAATGATCTGTATTCCTTTGTCTCATTTCATTTCCCCACACCACATCGACGACAGAAAGAGGGAGCGAAACCTGACCAGGTGTTGGACTGAAGAGCAACAAAATAGTTTTTTTCCAAAAAAAAGAAAAAGCATTCATAATAATCTTCTCTAGATATACATCAAGCTGCAGTGAATTCTCTCTCTTACGTTAATTTTTGGTTGTTCTTTTTGGCTGTGTGTTTCGTTGGTTTGGTTTTTTCAGTGTGTCTTTTCCTCCGTCAACCACGGACCTCTCCTAGGGCATTTTTTTTTTGTTTTTTTAATAGACGCTTCCTCTTCTTCTCGGCAGTGGAGAATGAAGCGGGCAGGAGTGGAGCAAAAAAAAAAAAAAGACAACTACGCAATGAGGTTTTGAAACACAAACCCTACATGACTGCAGACACCGAGAGCTAAGCCGTCCTCATCCAGCTTGAACTCGGAGGAGTGCAGCGGTGCACTAATTCCACACGCGGCGTTGCCGACACCGAGACCTACCATACAGCCCGGGGCATACTTCTGGTACGCAGAGAAGTCCTCCCCGCCAAAGGTCGGATTCGGCGGTACAAATATGCGGCTCTTCTCCCCGTGGAGGATACGCAACATCACCTCCGATACCTGCTCAGTGACCTCCGGGTCGTTGTCCACCATATCGTAGCCCAGCTTGAGGTTGAAGACGTACTCTGCACGGTGTGCCTCGCAAATGCCCTTCACAATGCGCTCCATTTCCTGCGGCACGATCGCCCTCGTGTCCTTGTGCTGAGAGCGGATCGTGCCCATCAACTTCACGGTATTTGGAATCACGTTGTGCGTCTCGTTCGGTCCCGTCGTCATCGTGGCGATGGAGAGCACGGGAGCACGCTTGGGATCGATGCGGCGCGAGACGATCGTCTGGAGCGCCAGCGCGATCTCCGCCGCAATGGGGATCGGGTCCACCAGTTCGTGCGGCATCGAGGCATGGCCGCCCTTCCCTTTGATCACTATCGTCCAGCTGTCGCTGCAGCTGCTGATGATGCCGGCGCGAATCGCGACGATCCCGCACGGCAGCTGGGGCACCACGTGAATGCCGAAGATCCGACTCACGCCCTTCATCACGCCACGGTCGCACAGCACCGACGCGCCGCCCGGGTGTTTCTCCTCCGCGTGCTGAAAAATGAAACGAACCGTCCCGCGCAGCGCATCGCAGTGCCGGCAGAGGACCTTCGCCGCAGCCAGCAGCATCGCTGTGTGGGCGTCGTGACCGCAGGCGTGCATTACCCCCGCGACGGTGGACTTGAACGGCAAATCGTTGTCCTCCTGAATGGGCAGCGCATCAATATCGGCACGGAGCGCAATGACGGGGCCATCGCCGGCGGTACCCTTGAGGTTCGCCACCACCGATGTGGGAACGGGATGCGTCAGCTTCAGCTGTTTGCACTCGAAAGAGCGCAGTGTGCGGTGGATGAACTCCGCCGTCTTGTCCTCCTCATTGGAGAGTTCGGGGTTTTCGTGGATGTGGCGCCGCCACGTGATCATCTCCGGAGCGATTGCGAGGCATTCGTTCAGGAGATCTTCCAAAAGAATCGCAGGGGGCATAACGAACGACAACACAATTCAATTGTTAAGGATATAAATATACTATTATTATTTCTTTTCAATTCCACGTCGTCTAGAAACAAAAAAAAATCGTTGTACAGGGGGGAAGCAACGATGGTAACCGAATAACAATAGGAAATGAAAGGCGTTGGAGCAACAGCCAGTGGTGGTGGTGGGAAAGGCAGTACGAGATGAAAAGGTTCTTTTTTTTTTTTTTTACGTGTTTAACTATTATTTTTCTCATGAAATGATAAAAATAATAATAAAATGGAATTCGTTGCTTGTATATTTGTATTTTGTGTATTTTTGTGTAGCCTTCTTCCAGTCTTGCATATCGTACTATAAAGAGAAGGGGAAAAATATAATATTTAAAACTATGATAACACGTAAGGTTGACATTTCAAGGTATCCCCACCTCAGTGTTTTCACTCTTCATCGATACGAAGCAGAACATCAAAGACAAGAAAGGAACAACATACTCGTTAAAATAATATACCCCCAGGAGTCCGCGAAGTAACGATTGTATGGTAGTCCTCCTCCCCACCAGACGTAGTACTCGTGTGGAGGGAAGAAGAGGAAACCATATCACTATTCCCCTCCTTCACGTTCCACGTGAACGCTACTCGGTCGGGAAACCTGATGCATTGATTTCTATAGGAAAAATAGGGGTTTTTTAGGTGTCGGAAAGAAGTTTGTTGGGGGTTCAGCGTTCCATTGGCGTCACCGCCCCTGCAAACAGGCCTTCTATGGGTTGTGCGCTCTTTCTCCTTCAGGGGAGGCGCAACGTTTTCATGTATTTCATGACTCTTATTGCTGTTTCTTCTTCTAAAAATGTTTTTTGTTTGTTTTTCCTTTTTTTTTTTTTATATGTTGTTGTTTCTGTTTTTTTTCTCAGCTTTGTTGCCTGAAACAAATATATAATATTCGTAAAAATAAAAAAAAATATTCTTGAAAACAAAAATAATAATGGGTGAAGCAGCTCTAACGGTGGCGTACCACACCATTACGGTATCTATATCTGCATAGTCGCGGAAAAAAACAGGATCCTCGAATGAGGCAAACCTACTGAAATGTCAATAAAAGACGAGCACCCTATCCTTCCTGTTCCTGTCTGTGATAGAACGCCGCTCTATTACTATGATGTAGTATTTGCATTCTCTACTGGTGCGTGGGTTTGATGGACACTGGTTGTTCTTTCTTTTTTACTGTGCTCTTCGATTTCCGATTTAGATAATCAGTGGTCACCGACCTATTTATCTACTTGTGTCCCCATACTAAAAACGTCTGGCAGTGCACTCCCTCTATCCTTCGTTAAATCGGGACGAGGGTTTTTAATTATTATTTATCATTATGATGCACTTCGACAGAGCGGGGGGGTAGCGGCTAACCCGTCACAGCAGAGGAAAGGGGAGGCGGCACTGCCTTAAGATTTGACAATAATTTGGAATATTTCACATCCGCGAAGCACCTGCATCAGAAAATTGTGGTGCTCACACAGCACCTCAATGTACTTCTGCAGCGCCGGGTTCGTCAGGAGTTCCTCCTCTGGCAAATCGGGGAACTCGAGCCGCCCCTCCTCTTGAATGAGCATAATACGATGGCCGAGGACCTCACGCAGGTGAGAGATCGAATGCAGCGACTGGCCGGAGGCATCCAGAATCATGTCACCCGCCTGGAACTCTAGATCCTCCGCCTCCGCCTTCGGCAATGGTCTTGAGATCTCCACCACTTCTAAGTTTCGGTTGATCGTGCAGCCCAGGATGCCCTCGATCGCGCTCTCCGCGTTGGGCTTGAAGTCCATGTCTTCCGGCGAGAACGTCATATAGTGGAACGGCTTCACCCGTCGCTGCGAGTCCAGCCGACGGCGACGGTTGTACGAGGCGTCGCCCTCTATCCCGGTGCTCTCTCTCGACGTGATGCCTGTCCTCGGCATCGTCGTCTGCTCCGCCCCATGGCTGAAACTCGCCTCTTCTGGATCGGGGCTGGCGCCACGCTGTTGCTCCGCTGCTGCTTCTTCCGCCTCACGTCTTGATTGTTCCGCCGCCTCCCGTTCCTTGCGCTCGCGTTGACGCTGTTTTGCCGCGGCTTCCGCTTCCCGTTCCTCTCGTTCGCGTTCCGCCGCTGCCGCTGCCTCGCGCTCCAGCCGCTTCCGCTGCTGCTCCTGCTGCTGGGCCTCGCACTCCTTTTGAAGCGCTGCGTCGGCGATCGACTCCTCGTCTTCCCGCATTTCTCTCCGCAACACGAGCCGCGTGCGACTCTCCAGCACCTCCATCGCCTCGCGGTCCTCGCGCTCCGCCTCGCACAGCTGCGCCAGCACACCGGCATTCCGCTGGGGGAGATGGCGGCGCTGATGCTGTCGCGCTCGCGCGGCGGCGTCCATCGCGCGCTGGCGCTGGGCGTACACAATCAGGTCCAGCGCTGCGGAGAGCGCCTCCGACTCCAGCCGCACGCGCTCCGCCGCCTCCTTCGTCCGTAGCGCCTCCTTGGCCTTGTCCACCCCCTTCCTCAGGAACTGCTGGCCCTGTCGCTGCAGTGCCGCTCGAGCGCGCTGCTCCATTTGAGTGAGCGCCTCGCGGTGTGACTGCTCCGCCCGCCCCGTCGCCTGCAGCGCCACTCCCAAGTGCTTCAGCGGCTGCGTGCCGCATTGGATCGCCAGACGCTCGAGCGGCTCCTCCTCCAGCTGCAGACGCCGGCGCCCCGCCCTCTCCACCTCCTGCAGCGCGAGCAGTGCGCCACGATGGCGCTGCGCCGTCCGAATCAGCCGGCGTTGCCGCGCCTCCGCCACTTCGAGAATGGCGCGGTCGACGCGCTCGTCCGCCACCGCCATCGCTACGGTCGTCGCGCTGTGCCCCATGCGCGGCGGCTGGTAGGGTGCTGTGCCGCGGCCACCCCTGCCACTGGTGGAGGACGGGTGTGCGGCAGCGGAGGCCGGTGGGTACCCACGACGAGGATACGGACTCGCGGACTGCGATGGACTCTCTAGCAGGCCAGAGCGGCTCAAATACGGTGACAGTGGCCGAGTTGGCTGTCGCGAGAAGGAGGAGACTCGTTCTCGATCTCGTTGGGCAGAGGAGGTGAGGGGGGCAGCAGCGCCATCGTCGGAGCGCCGGTCGTGTAGTCCCGCCACACCGTGCGGGTAGTTCACCTCCGAAGGACTGTTGGACACTCCACCCGGCGCAGAGCTCCCCTCTCCCTCACTCGTGCTGCGACTGCCCGGCAACGAGTCGGCTGGATGCCCCTGACCCGTCTTCTGGTGTATGGGGCCACACTTTTCCTCCTGTAGCGCGCGGAACGCCTCGCGGTGGCGGTGCATGTTCTGCAGCACCGGAAAATCACAGCGATTGAGACGGCGCTCCATCGTGTCTCGATCCGTGGCCTCCGCGTTGAACCGCACCACCGCCACCACCCGCAGGCCGTCGTCCCCTGCGGCAGCGGACTGATGTCGTGAGCGGCTGTGGCTGCGACGACGTCGTCCCGATCGCGAGGCCAGCAGTGACGCCGGCTCCACCGTCTCGAGAGTGATAAGCCCACGCGGCTGCTTCGACGCTATAGCGACGTCCATCAACGCGC
Organism: Vickermania spadyakhi; assembly: GCA_030849815.1. Classification (NCBI taxonomy): domain Eukaryota; phylum Euglenozoa; class Kinetoplastea; order Trypanosomatida; family Trypanosomatidae; genus Vickermania; species Vickermania spadyakhi. The sequence goes on from JASAOA010001725.1 coordinate 5,679, forward strand.
CGTGCCGAACCTCCTCCTCGCAGTACGGGAAAAAGCACTTACGCCAGTCGGCGCCAGGCACCACGCGCTCCAGCCGGCACTCCTTCTGATTCCGGTGGTTCGGCACGTGGCCGAGAAAACTTTCTGTACCAGGTAACGGGTAGCCGTGCTTGGTGGCGGGCGAGCGGGAAGTGCGGCCGGTCTTCTGGGATCGGGGTCTGTGTTTAGAGCCGAGGGCTTCTTCGCTGCGAGGGCTCTGCGTGCGGCTCGAGCGACTGGGCAGCTTCGACGGGCTCGAGGTCGGGGCCTTCGTCGTCTGCGGCCTCTTTTCCATACGGAATGCCTCACGCTCGCGATCGAGCTCCTTCTTCTGGCGCCGGACCTCTTCATAAAGCTCCTCCGTCTCGAGGAGCTTCTGTTCGATCTCCTTCAGCGTCGATTTCTCCCGGGTAGAGTACGACGCCAAACTTTGCCGCGCCACCTGCGCAGAGGTGTGCGCGAGCACGGAAGCCTCCGCCGCGTTGTAGGCCTGGTGCACCAATTCCTTGTGCATATACAGCACAAGATGTTGGCGGTGGTGCTCAAACTTCATAAACTGACGCCACAAGTGCTCGAGCTCCTTCGGCCGCCGGCGCTGCGATCGACTGCGCCCCGCGTCCCGTCGCCCCGGAGCACTCTTTGTCGTGCTCGCCGAACGATCCCGGCGATGACGTGGGGTGGAAGTGGTGGCCGGTGGAATCGCTCGACGAAGGTACGACTGCTCCTCGTTAGTCGACTCGGGCTCGGTGGCCTGCGGGTCTCGACTGATCGGGGAGCACTCCTCCGGGCTAGGGTGAGGTCGGGAAGACGAGCGCAGCAACTCCGTCAAGTTGTCTGGCATCAGCGGGGGGTCGTAAATCTCTTCGGCATGCCCCTGAATCAACGCCTCCACCAGCTGATCGGTTTCGCTCATACTCTCGCACTGCATCGCCAGGTTCTCCCAGTTTCCTGGATTGCTATCGAAGGCGGAGCCGCCTTTGGACTGTATGTCAGACGTGAGGGCTGCGTTATCGAAGAGGTATGCCGCCCCTCGGGTGATGGACACCCGCTGCCCGTGCCGGTAAAACTGAAGTAAGGGCACCGAACACACGCCAACGAAGCGGTGATGCGGGTGGCCGACTGCTGCCGCATCGGGGTCAATGACGCCAGGTCGGCGAGGGGAGGTCCCACCCGAGGTAGTGGAGCCTCTCGACGCCTGGAGCACGGTGAGGGAGGTGTGGCTGCAAAGCACCACGCCCTGGAGCGATACCTGGCACGCATCCGGGGCAAAGTGAATCCGCAGCGTCAGCGGGACAGCCGTGGAACCCCGGCGTCGACTCGCACTTCGAGGTGAAGTCACGTACATGCTTCGTCGTCGCTGGTTGTGACACTGTATGACTGTAGTTGGTTCTACTGGTTGCTGAGTAGGAAACTCAATAGACTGCTTCTTTCTTTCTTCTTCCGGATGGCTCTATCAGTGTTTTAAAGATAAGCGGCAAAGCAATTCTATGTAATTCACAGAAAGAAAACAAGGAAAACAAACTTTCCTGTGCAATTGATAATCTCTAATAAACGATATACTTGATCAATGCACTTTACTGTAATCCAATGCGGGTTAAGGTTCTATGAGTAAAAAAAAAAGGATATCGCTTTAAAGTTCCTTAGTACTCTAATTTTAAAATAAAAAAAAAGCCACCACAGTCCAACTGGAGCCAAAGAATTAATAATATCCCTGACACCTTCTGTTTGACACTGTTCAGCAATGCACACACACGGAGAAAAGGAAAAGGAAGAGTAGAGATTAAAAATTCAGAAAGCACACAGAAAGGGGGCGAGGTGAGCAATTACCAAAGCTCAGAAAGGAAACAAAAGTGGTTGTTTGCTGTTGCTTGTTGTTCTATGCTATCTAGTTGATGAGACTGCATCACGGTGTATCGAATGGATCTTCTCCAATCTATAAGAAGATTTGAAAGCGCATCGAAAGAGCTCTACGTTTATTACATATCGTTAGAGAAGGACAATGAAGTCGTTCATTATTTTTTTTCTCCATCTCCTTTATTTTCTCCGGTTTCGTCTCACCTATATCCACTTATAGTTTCTTTGTAATTGTTGATGATGTTTGAATTGTGTGTACATCAAAGGCTTTTGCACACTTCGATGGAAGTCACTGTCACAGTGACACCTCCACGTTCATTATCTGCAGATCTTTCTCTTTAATTGTCTCACCATCCCCTCGATGTATCTCGCCCTGCAGTAGAATCTTGATAACGTTGTGTACAGAACATTTGCTTTGCTTTTGCTTTTTGTATCCTTTTTTTGTCTTCATCAACACCAAATCCATATCAAGAACAAAAGAGATTCTGAAGCGTGCGTAGGAAGGCTGCACATCCATCTATCTCGACAGCAATCATAACGATCTCTCTCTCTAGAGAGAGAGAGATCGTTCGAGGCACAATTCATTATTATTTTCTTTCCGACGTTGCTGTTTCTTTTGCCTCCTCCTCTCTTTCCGTCTCTTTAATGCCGTATCGATGTGGTTCTTACTCATGGTCGCTCGTTCTTGTTGTTTTTTTCATCATGGGTTCTCTGTCACTGTCCCTTCTACTTTTTTGCCGGCGTTTCTTCTTTACTGGAGAGCGCCGCTGTTTTCGGCAACGTGCGAATGCCGCCGTAGAATCCACTCGTTAGACTCCGTGACACCCCACCACTCGGCGACAGCGACACGGAGCGCTGCGACCCACGAGGGCTATCGCTCCCTCCACCCTTCGCCTCAAGAACGACGGGCAGGCCGGCACTGCCCTGGTGCGGCGAGCCGCTCCTCGCATCGGAGGAGGACCGCTGCACCCCGCCAGCTGCGGCCCCGGCATTCACCGTTCGTGGGGGTGGCGCGGCACTGCTGCTGCTGATGCTCTGGCTGGGATTCTGCGGGAACGACGGCCCTGTCACCGGGGAGCCGATGTTGTCTATTCGCGTGAAGCTCCGCGGTGGGCTGTGCTGCAGGTTACTCTTCGCATCGCATGGGCGGTGCAACGAGTTGGGATGGACCGCTGTGACGCGACTGGAACTGGGTGGACCCCCGAAACGTGTGCTGGTGCTCGCAACGGGCCGGCGCAGGGTAGTAGAGGGGGTCTGGCGGCTTCCCGCTGCCCCTTCCGAGGACTCTGTGGAAGAGAAGGACAGACTGGAGCACAGTCCCAAGTCGGTGTTCGGCGAGGTCAACGGCGGCGCGGAAGAGCGGTGTTGCGCTGCCGGCGGCTGAAGGCTCGCGGCGGCGGGGTGCGGGGGAAGGGTATCCATCTCACCGGATGGACGCTGCGTGGTCTCGAGCCCGTGCGTGGGCGAAGGAGCCGGTGACGTCTCCCGACGTCGCGTCCCGCCTCGGCTGCCTTCGCGGGTGGGGTTCGGGTGCGAGGAGCGTCGGCTCGCACTGTCGCAAGCCGTGCCGTTGGCGGAGTGCAGCCGGCCTGGCTTCACCGTCCCGAGCATGCTCTGCTTTGGGAAGCGCTCCTCGATAGCCCAGTCGTCTATCTCTGTCGCGGCGGTGCGCTCCGGCGAGGTGCGACTGTGGGTCTGCTGACTGCCCTGTGAAGACAGCGGAATCTGCGCCTGCGACGCCGTGGGGGAACTCCCGCCCGGCACGTCTCGCTTCGGTGTGGTCCCGGGCGACCGCTTCGAGGCCGGGGCAGGCACAGGTCGGTGCTGCCGCTCCGCCTCCTCGCTTCCCCCGCTGGTCTTCGAAGGCTGCGGAACACCACACGCCACGTCCATCATGCTGAAGCTCGCGCTACTGGGAGCCGAGCTGCGCGGTGGCGGCAGCGCTTCGTCTTCGGTGTGGGATGGATCCTCTCGACTTCCCATTCCACTGCGTGGCTTCACGGAGGTCGGTGGCCGTCCTGAAGCCCCGGACCAATCCGGTGACGCCTTCCTCTCTGCTTCCTGCGGTGTGTTGGCGTCGCCACTCGCCGGCAGCCCCTGCGACGAGATGGCACCGCGCTGATCCGTCGTCGTCGTCGTCGTCGTGGGGGTGCTCGAGCGCCGAGCGTGGGAGCGCCACATCGGGTTGCTGCTGCTGCGTGGCGCACCGCCTCCGCCTCCCGCGTTGCGGTCTCGTTCGGCGCTCTCCGACGCCACTGGCATGGAGGAGTACGAGGCGGCAGTGCGTCCCGCCACGGCGGCACCGCTGCTGCTGCTGCTGTGAGGCGGTGGGTTCGCGCTGGAAGTGCTCGTGGGCGGCGCGGGAAAGAAATGAGAGAAAAGGGGCGGAGGACACGCGTCGGGACCGAGGGAGGTCGGCGGAGGCGTCTCCTCCACCACAGGTGGCGCACCGCACAGCGGGCACTGAAGGCACTGCGTCGCACAGCTCTTGCAGACACAGCGGTGTTCGCACTGAAACGGAGTAGCGGACTTGTCCTTGGAGGACAGCTTGCACCGGCTGCACGGCCCACCCACCAGTCGGCCTTTCAGCACGGCTTCCACACGATCCGCGTTTTCCCGCAGCAGCTCCAGCACCGTGTACAGCTCAATGTCCGTCATGTTGCCCACCTCTCCCGGGTCTGGGGTGTACTGAATCGCATACAGGCGTCGCAGATTCCGGCGCTTATCGTCCAGCGCGCGATCCTTCTGCTCCTCCCGCGCGCCACGACGTCGCTCTGCCTCGGCCGCCGCTGTCTGACGCGCCTCGTCGCGTCGCTCCCGCTCTGCACGAGCCCGCCGAAGGTCCTCCTCCATCCGCTCCTTCTCCGCTCGCATCGCCTCACGTCGCTCCGCCTCCCGTTTCTCGCCTTCCCGCGTTCGCAGCGCGGCGGCGACGTCCTCGTCGAGCTTTGAGCTGGCGGCCTTCTCCTTGAGGTCCTCCTCCGTTCGCTCCCACTCGGTCCGCAGACTTCGCTTCTTCTCCTCGTTCGTCCGCATCTTGCTGAGGTTCTCCCACATCGTCTCTAATTTAGCCTCCTTCAGCGCCTCGAACATCTCTCGCTCGGCATCGGAGGTGGCCGGCAGCGTCTCGCGGACGTAATCCGTCTTTGTGTAGAGCTGCTCAAACATGAACTTCAGCTCGTTGTACGTGCGCGGTGCGGAGGTGAAGAGTGGGACCGCAAATTTCTTCTCCGTCGCGTAGTGGGCGGTCGTCCGGGGCGGGGTGCTACCCCCCGGTGGTTCCGCCGGCTTCGGGCTCGAATACCCGCTCACTGGGACGCGGCCTCCATGCGCATTCCACCACCGTTTTTCCGTCGTCGGGTCCGTTTTACCCGCAGTGGAGCCGGACTGTGCGGGCTTGCGTGTCGGGGTGCCGCCCTCGCCCTTGCTACTCGCCGCTGCTGCCGCCGCTGCCTTGTAGAACTGAGACCACACCGGAGGAGAGGCCGGCGGAGTGGTACGCCGCTGCCCGTTGTTGGCGTGGCCCGCAGCGAAGGGGTCGTCGAACGCGCTGCGGTACATGTTGTTCGGCTCCGGGACTGGGGAGCCAGCGTTATTACGGGCGTGTCGGTACGCTGCGCCGCTACTCGCTCCTTGGAGGCCCCCAAAGTTCCCACCTCCGCGGATAACGTCTTTACCACCGTTCTGCTTGTAGTGCAGCACCAGCGCTTCGTAGGCGGTGTTGATCTGCTTGAAGATATCCGCCCCGCTCGGGTTTCGATCCGGGTGAAACTGCAGTGCCTTGGCCCGGTACGCCTTCTTCAGCTCCTCTTCCGTGGCCCCACGCTTCAGCCCCAGCGTTCGAAAGTGCTGCTCCGTGGCGCGCGCCGTCATCGTCGAAATGGAAGAAGGAGGTAAAGCGGATAGCGGTCGTGTGTGACGCACTCCAAATGCGGTTCCAATGTCGGAGCTTTCTTTTATTTTCGTTTTTAAAAAAAACGGGTTCGCTTTCGAGTTCCCACCCCGGTGCGATCTGAAAGAGCAGATCTCTCTTTCTCTCTCTTTCAGAAGGACACGTCAGCACTTTCGTCGCTAGTGCAACTCGTCCTCTGGCCGGACCTTTCGAGAAAAGAAAGGCAGTTACTACGATATAGCCTATGGGCGTGTTTCAGCTTCCCAACAAAGAGAAAAAAAAAAGACAACAACAAATATATATACATGCGAATGGCAAAGCAGTGAAAAATCTCCGACTCTTAATTCCGTGACAACACGCGGGTGGGTCAAGACATCGGAGTGGAATGGATATCATCGACGCCTGTCTTCCGAACACTGGGTCTCGGACTCGCGCTGAGCCTCGCAACAGAGAAGTTAAATTATTATTTACGTTTAATATATGGAAAAAGAAAGTCGGAACGCTGCTGAAGGTGAAAAAGTGAAGGCAGAAGACACGCCGGAGGAGGTGCAACAGCCGTAGAAAGTGGGAAAATGTACAGTAAGAAGCGACAACTCTGTATAGACGAGCACAATGTAGCGAAGGTGTTTTAGTATCACAATCAAACACACCGAGTCGCAATAGTAAAGGAATAGTATTTTTTTAGAATAGAATAAAAGAAAAGAGACGGCAGCTGTAAAAAACAAGAGTTCATAATTAAAGTTGGATGCCTGAAAAAGATCACTTCATCCGAAAGGCCAAGCGTGATGCGTCTCGCCTCGATGGCGGGCGCGTGTCTCGGATCGAGTTCGCATAGTCTCTCGCAACTCTCTCGCACCATCGTGTCGTCGCCTTGTTAAACGCAATGTTGAAATTATGATGATTTGATAACCATAAGAATGGAATTTTGATACTGTTACTTTTCGTTTTTTGTTTCCTTTTTTTTGTGGACGTTTTCTTTAGCATTCATAGTTAAGTACATATACACGCATATATATAAATGTATAGAATTATCTAAACTTCTTTAAGAGTGAGCAATGTAGTTCTCTCCAGCAGAGAAAGTTTCCTTAAGATACGCAAACACTTTATTTTTTAAAAAAAAAATTGATATATTTTAATATTATTAGTAGCACTATATTTAATAATATTATTAGTACTGTTTTATCTAGTAAGTAGTAAAGTATACGCCGTTTGACTTCGCCTTTGATATTCTTTCGAGTTCTCGCCGCATATCATCCACAGGCAGATCCGAAAGATGTACAGGACGAGATGAGTTTTTTGGCACCTCTCGAAATATTTACATATTTTACGGTTGTGCCAGTGTCCTAGGGACTTTTGGGAGCCCTAAAATCACGAATAAGGTAAAAAGGTGAGAAACGATCGCACTGAGACTTGCAGTCGTTCCTGGTCCTCAGCTGGGATCTTGTTCCAATCCTTCTGACTGACGGGTCACATGAGTTTCCATTTTTCGGTGTGTTCCGTGAAGTACGGGACGGGTCGCTCATGTAATACCACTCGAAGCAACGTCGACAGCAGTTCGCATGAGGCGGCTGCGTCTAACAGTCCACCATTCAAATTATTAACTTCCCAATCTATCTGATCCCCTGAGTGGATCTCTAAATGATCCAGTACCAAGTGTAGTAACCGCTCAAAACAAGCTTCAGCGCTCCGATAGACAGTCGGCGTAGATGAGAGACGCATCAAACGTACAGCGCATGCCGGTAGCTGAAGCAAAACCGCAAAATCCGAGTTTGAGTTGAGCGGTCCTGTAAAATCAATAGTCGTTGGTGTTTTTAAAAGCATCTCTATATCGCTAAGCGACCGATAGCGAAGAAAGATCATCAGCAGTGGGTCTTGAGCGTCCATCACGTCTGCCCCTCGAGGCAACAATTTTTTCACTTCGTCCGAGAAGTCCCGTTGGGCACGCAGTGAAGCCGTCGCCTGCGGTGATTTGGCAATGGTAAAACACTTCTTGTCTCTCTTCCTGAGGAGCTCCCAGTCCTTGACATGAGCTCCGGCAGAGAGCAGCAATGCACCGAAGCGATGATCGTCAAAGTAACTCAGTCGGCGCAGCAGTGGCCACAGCAACGACAATCGACCGCCTGCAGCCGCAGCACTGAGCACGTTTCTCCCCTTATTATCCTTCCACTCCCAGTCTACCCGGGTATGATGAGCTGGGATGTCGTAGTCCGACAAGCGCGTGATGAGGGCTGACAAGATGGTGCTCGCGGCCGCACGACTGGCGTACACATCCCAGCACAGCAGATGCAGCGGTGTTCGCCCACTGTAGTCCCTGACCGTCAGGTCCACCACTGCCCGACTGCTCTCCAGCAACGCCTTTACCGGCTCCACGAGCTCTTTACACATCAAAGCGTGCATGATAGTGAATCCCTGTCGGTTTGTCGAGTCCTCCTCCAAAGGCTCGGCTTCCAGCCAGAAGTCCCGCTGAGTCCGTTCGGCCTTGAACTCCTCCACATCGCTCACGTAACGATGTGGCATCCGAGCGGTGAGCATCGCCCCTGCGTCCACCAGCGCGAGCAGGTTGGCGGGCGGCAGCACCACAGCGCTGTGGCTAAGCACGGAATGCTCGACTGCCCAGCTCAACTGTGCGGTGGCCTGGTACGACGCTCGTGTGTGCGTCTCCCTGGAAATCTCTCGACCAGCGATGAGGCAGTCCGACGTCGCGTATTCCCCTCTTTGCGGTACGCAGATGGACTGCTGTTGTGGCAATGCTTCAAGTACCGCTTGGTTTTGAGCAAGAATCGCCGTGCTTTGAGCAAGTACCGCTTGGTTTTGCTGAAGCAGCTCTTGAATCCACTCCGAGATCGGAGCCGGAGCCTCAGTTTGTCGGGACGAGGAGGGTTCAGACGCTATGGTCGCCATTAACGTTACAGTAATTATAGTAATGATAACAATACTACTAACAGAGAAGTAGAAAGACTAAAGTAAAGTATGACTGTGGCACCCGAGAGACAAAAAGACTACGTGAATAAAAGGAGCGGCTCCAACAAAATGAAACGCGAAAAGAAAAGAAACGAAACAGTCCTTTATCAGCAGTCCTTCTAAGGATTTGCTTTCATAGAACGTCAAAATAGCGCATCCTAATCATACAGATAGATACGGTGTGTTTGTTTGTGTGTGTGAAGAAGAAGAGGGGAGAGGGAGGGAAAATTATATTTCCACCACTTCCTTTTCTTTATTTTATTCTATTTTTAATTTTATCATTAATTTAAAGCAAAAAAAAAGTGGGTTTGGTGGTTTGGTCAAGAAACAGCAGCCGCTACTAGAGAAGTCTTCCGGCGCACAGTGCATCCCATCGATTCATCTCATTTTGTTGAACAACCAGCACAAATACTTTTGCTTTTGTTTTTCTTTTGTGTTTTATGTAGCTGTATTCAAAAAGTAATGAAGAGTACCGTTGTTTCGATTATTCTTATATTTGATCCATTCAGATCCAGGGATAGACCCTAACCCTCAGATTCAAAAGAGCGAAGGGAAACGCAAAAAAAAAAAAAAAGTGTGCGCCACTATGAAGTGAAGAGGAAGGTGGTCGCATCTGAATACTCCTTGTAGCGGTGCCACACACTCCCACTCTATGGATGGTCAAGCTGTTTTGAGCGAAAGAAAGACGCGGCGAGTGAAAGAACATCCAGCACCTCTGGACATATTTGTTCGCGTTTTGAACAGAGAAATGAGGGGGGGAAGCGACCGAACAGACCGTATTTTTTTGTTGCTCTTTTAACCCCACAGATGCCGTCCCGCGTCGAGTAGAAGGGATATGACAGAACGAGAATATTTACATCTAAAGAACTCGAGATATAGAGAGAGAGAGAGAGAGGATAATGTGTGCTATGTACATGTGTGTTTTTTTGTACATCATTATATATATATTTTTTGTAGCCGCTTTGCTCACAGCAGTGAAGTGCAGGGCGCTACGCTCAGTTTATCCGCTGGAACTCGAGGAAGACGTGGAAGAAGACGTCGAAGCTGATCGCGCAGGGCGCGCAGACGCCGGCGTCGAAGTCGGGGGCTGCGGTTTCGGCGACGGCGTGGTGCTGGACCCGGGAGGCGTCTTGCTGACGGTTTGGCTCGGTGGTGCTGTTTTCTCCGTTGGGGGGGCTCGTCTGGTGTGCAGCAGCTTTTTCCCTCCACACAACGGGCACTGCGATGCGCGCGTCACGCAGTCCGAGCAGACGGAGGCGTGCGAACACTGAAACGGCTTCTGTAGGAAATCCTTCGGCTGCACTTTGCAGCGACTGCACTGGCCCTTCTTCATTCTCGCCTCCAGCACCGCTTTCATCTTTTCGCTGATGTCCTCCATCAGCTCCGTCAAGGTGAAGACTTCAATGTCCGACATGTCCCCCACATCCGCGGGATCAGGAGTGTACTGCAGGCGAAACATCATCTTCAGCAGCCGTCGCTTGTCGTCCAGCAGCGTGTCTTGGTGCTCCTCGTCCGTCTCGCGCCGAAGATCAGCCGCCATCTGCTCCGCTAGCTCCTTTGCCTTCCGGCTGCGGTCCTCGCGCACCCGGCGCGCCGCCTCCTCCACGGCCTGCAGCCGCCGCCGCTCCTCCACCGCAGCCGCCTTGCGCTCCTCCTCCTGACGACGACGCTGCGCGAACTGCTCCGCCTCGCGTTTCGCCGCACTGAGCTTCGCGTCCAGCTCCTCCTCGACGAGCTCCCACTCTCGCCGCAGCGCGTCACGCTTCTCCGTGTCCGTCGTGAGCTTCGACACGCGCTCCCAGACGTGCCGCATCCGCCTCTCCTTCTCGAGGTCGAATGCCTCCCGCTCTGACGCGGGGGACCGCGCCGCACCGAGCTCGGCGGCGAAGCGCTGCCGGACAAACTCCGTCTTCGTGTAGAGCTGATCGAAAAGGAACTGCAGCTCCTCGTAGGTGCGAGGCGTGCTGCTGAAGGGCGGGACGCGGAAAGCGGGTTCGTCGCGGCGGTACTCTGGCACACCCGTGGAGCCCGGTGGTGCCCCGCTGTGGGCAGAGGAGTACCCGCTCACCGGCACGCGGCCCCCGTGCGCGCTACGCCAGCGGGCGTCTGTGCTCGTGCTACTGTATCCGCTGCTAAAGATCGGGGCGCCGTCCGTGCTCTTTGGATTTCCAAAGGTAAAGGGCATCTTGCTCTCCTTGCCAGGCGCGTTAGCGTCCGCGGGCTTGCTCCAGCCGCCCGGCACCTGGCCAAAGAGCTCTTCATCCGTGAACTTCGGCAGCCCCGTCGAGGAACTGTTCGCTGTCGCGGAACTGCTCGCTGTCGCGGTTCGGGCGTAGCGATAGGCAGAGCCGCTGCTCGGGGCCGCCGCGCCTCGCACCCGCACCGTGTCGTGACCCCCATTCGCCTTGTAGTGCAGCACCAGCGCCTCGTAGGCGCCGTTGACCTTCTTGAAGGCGTCGGCTCCGCTCGGGTTTCGATCGGGGTGCAGCTCCAGGGCTTTCGCGCGGTACGCCTTCTTGAGCTCCTCCTCACTCGACCCCCGCACCAGTCCCAGCGTTCGAAAGTGCTGGTCTAAAGCCTTGTAGTTGAGCATTCCGAGTCTATGATCAATTCTTTTTTTTCTTTTTTGTGTGGTGTTCTGTTGTTGTGGAATTTATTTATGGTGATGGTAGGTGCTTTTTGTTGTTGTTGTTGTTGTGTGTTTATGTGTGTCAAACTACAACTGGTGTTGTTGATTTTTGATATTGACTTATTTTAGGTTCACCTAAACTAGAAACGCAGTGGATGTGTATAGTACGCCCTCAGCTACGGGAAAAAGTAATATAATTTAAAAAAAGGGTGGCTCTACACTCAATGTGTGAGTGTGTTAAAACTACACTTGTCGCTTCTGTTCAATGATTAACAATTAATGGCGTTTTTATTTTATTTCTTCCTTTTTTTTTCCAGATTTTTGTTGTGTGATGGAGTTTCTTTGGTGTTGTTGTTCACGTGTATAAAAAATACTGATGCTTGTATTTTTTTAAGTTTTAAAAATAAAATACGCGAATTAATGAAAGCTACAAGCGATTCCAAAATTAGCTTCGAGTGAATAACGTTGAAATCGAGAAAATTGTTAAATGTGTATAAAACGAGCAGAACCTTTTATTGGTTGTCGTTGCTGTTTTTGATACACGCTACGTCTCAAAAGATAAATTGATCCTAAAAATGGCCTTTAAAACAAAAAGTATAATGAGAAGATATTCAAGGCAGAGAATACAGAAGGTGCAAAGGCTGTGCAATTGAGGGACGATAGTGCATAGAATCTCCACACTCACGCAGTCACACCTCTAGTAAAGGAGATGCAATGACACCTTGTTTCTTGTTTTGTTTTACTTTTATTATTCTTTCTGGGTAAAACCAGACATCTGATATTTGATGGCAAAGTAAAATGAGTATTATTATGATTATTAACCATTATTATTATGTACGTGTGTGTCTGTGTGTGTCAAAGTGGCACCGTTCACTCCTTCCCCCTTCGAGTCTAAGTTCGTTCACAGAATTCACTTCTACGACTACCTTCCTCTTCCTTCTTTCTCTCGCTTATTTCCCGCTCTGCTAGAGGCTCATTTCTACGATTTGATGTCAATTAAAAACCACTGTATCGTCTCACACACACCCTCTCCCTCTCTCTCTTTCATTTCGCATATTTCGGCGGTCTTCCCGGTCGTCGCTTTACTGAGCTGGGAAACGGCACGGCCTCGCGCGTTGGCCCCGCTGCAGTGTCGTTCTCCTCCGCTTCCGGCCTCCGACGCTCCTGCCGCGGAGCCAGACGCGGTCGCCCACGTCGGGGCTTCACCCCGCTGTCCTCTGAGGGCGTCACGCCGAAGAAGGGTGGTGCGGTGGGCCCCTTTGCGGTAGCGGATGCCGGGGCCTCCGTCTCACTACTGCTGCTACTGCTACTGCTACTGCTGCTTCTACTGCTGCTGCGGTGGGGAGGAGGAGGAGGACGTCGACGACGTGGGTCCGACGAGTGCATCGAGTGGAGGAGCGACGATAGCCCCTCGGCACGGCGCCGGCCTCGGTGGGAAGCGAGCTTCATCGCGGAGCTGCTGCCCGTCGCACTTGGTCGACGGCCCCTCGTCGTGTGTCGCCCTTCGAGGTTCTTGAGAAGGCCGACCACCGCGTCGAGCTCCCACCACGTGAGGGTGCGGCCCCCCTGCTGCAGTAGATGGGTCACCTCCTGCAGCGCGAGCCCACGACGAGCGTGGTGCCGCAGTGGGCGGAGCAACGGCACGGCCTGGCTCGAGAAGTGCCGATAGTACGGCTCGTTGAGTCGACTCGACGCACCCGCGGCACGGTCTAACGCCGGCGTGTCCGAGACGTTGCACCACCAGTCCGCCATCTCCACCTGCAGAGACGGGGGGTACGGCTCCGGTACACTCGAAGCGGTGGAGGAGTGGCGGCTGCTGCTAGGACTGTGATCCGAACGAGGTCGCTTTCGATTGCTTCGGGTCACGGAATCGCCATCATTGTCTTTTTGGTCTTCGGAAAAGGAGCCGCTCGAGGATTCGGGGAGAACAGTGCCGTCACCCCGTACGACGCCCTCCAGCTCTTCCTCCTCGCCCTCGTCGCCCTCCAGCGTGTCACCGCGCTCCAGCCACGAAGACAGACGCTTCAGAAAGTTCGGCGTGAGAAGGGCGAACTCCACCAGAGGGGAAGGCGGCAGCGCACCGAACGACCAGCCAGACAAGTTCGTGGGTCGGCTCCCCGCTGGAGGAGGGCTCCACGCGCCACCACCACTCGAGGGCGAGGAAGAGACCCCTTGCTGCCACACTTGGAAGAGACGCTGGAGGGGTGCCGACCACACCGACGTCCGCTCCAGCAGCGCGAGCACACCGCCGGGTGGTGGGTTGCGGACGTACCACTCCGAGTACCGCTGCTCCTGCTCCGCTGACACTGCCGCAGGAAACACGTCGGTCGATGCATTCGTTGGATGGTGTAATGGAGCGTGATGGTCATTCCAGCTGGAGTCCTCTGGAGTCACACTATCCGTGGTGGTTCCGCCAGCAGTAGCCGTGACACCACCACTAGTCGGCGAGGAGTGGTGCGCACTGCCAAAAGGGAGCGCACTGCGCACTAGATCGTAGGTGATCACAATTCGCTGATGTAGAATGCGCGTGAGGGCTTCTAGCAGGAGAGAGGTGAGGCGAGCGGTCACACGCGAGAGGCACTGGCGAAGGTGAAACACAGCGGCGAAGCTGTACTGTCCAAAGAGGGGATCCGACCCCACTACTGGTCTGCATCGTTGAAGAGAGACATCCGCCGCAGAGTGATCCATGTTGGTAGCGTGGCCCACAAGATCCGGCTGCAGCTCTGCAGAGCCCGCCTTCGGGCAAACCTGCCCACCCCACGGAAAGTAAGTCTCCTGTTGCTCCGCTTCCCAAGCCAGCAGAGTCGACGGTGCGTCGTCAGAGTACAGCGAAGGCGAAGTCGCGTCTCGACGTGGTGGAGGTGGTGGGGCCATACAGCAGGTCACTCGAGGGAGCAACAGACCACCTCCCTCTCCTTGGCGGTACTGCCGCACTCGCGCACACATGCGACACAAAATCTCTCGCTGGCGTGGGGAGAGACCGCCGTGGTGGCGCTCAAAATAGAGCTCCACCGTGCGGAAAAACACCTCGCAGAAGAGTGGAAAGTACGAGCTGTGCGCCCAACAGAGCGAAGAAGATGATGCGGCTGCACGGCTGGAGGAGGAGTCGGCCCCGAGCGTCTCACGAAACATCGTCTCCTTATACCACCACAGCACCTCCTCCAGCTCCTCTGCCAGCAAATGCAGGAGTGCTTCACTCGGCGGGCAAAGAATCGTGTGGGCGGGTTGATTCGGCCGCGTACGATGGAGCGAGAGGACCACGAGTTCATCGAGCAGTTGGTCGTGGGCCCACGACAGTTCCTTCTCCCAGCGTGTCGACCCGGACGACGGCACAGCGTTCTGCCACGTCGTGTGCGCCGCAGCGGAGGAGCGACACGACGGAGCAGCAGAGGTGGGGCTCGCGTGGTGGTGGAGTTCGTGGAACATGGAAGACCAACTCGCTCTCAATCGGTACATCAGCGAGGGGCAGGAAGACGGGGTGGTGGCACCCGTAGTAGGTGATGTGGGGGTTGGTGAAGTGGCTAGCAGTTCTTTGCGTCTTGCCGCGAGCCGAGGGAAGTAGCGGCACACCACCTCCTCCTCCTCCTCGAGGTCCTTCTCCATCTCCGCAGTCTTAACCGCTTCTCTACTCTCCGTGGCCAGCTCCACCTTTCTCTGGTGACCAGTGAAATGGTGCTGTTCTACTTCTTTTTGGCGTTGGGGTGGCTCGTTGCCGCGATCATGAGCCGCTCTCCCATTGACTTCAGCCGGCGCAGCGGTCTCCTGTGCACCTCCACCTGGACCACGTGGAACAGTCAACGTGCCCATGGGAACCCGTACCTTGGATAGCCCACGTAGTAAACGAAATCCACTCGACCCGACCGCTGCACTCGGGTAATCCAGTGTGGTGGTGGTGAGCAAGTAATCCAGGTACTGAAGAAAAGAATCATTGGCAGCGCTGCGAGTTTGCTGCCACTGCGCAAAGTGCGGCTCCCATCGGCCGCATTGCAAGCACTCGCACGGGTGATTGAGCAGTGCACGCGTCGCAACCCGAGTCGCCTGTGGTGGTGGATTGGGTGTATCCCCTCTCGGCTCGCTGGCCGTCCCTTGCTCCCTTCTTGTGAGGGGGTCCACACCCGGGGTACCGCACCGGCTGCTCTCGCGGTTGTGTTGAAGGTGAAGGTGAGCACATCGCTCGGCGTAGGAGTGATGCAGTCGATGCAGCTGCTCCACACTCACGGCCCTCATATTGGTTTGCGGAGGACAGAGGGGTCCAAGGGTAGACCAAACGATAGGAGGTCCGGCAGGGTCACCGGAGTGCTGCTGCAATCCTCGTTGATGCGCAGCGCACGGCAAGGTGGTGGTCGGGGGGAGGTAGTACGTGCGCTCCAGCCGCTGGCGCTGCTCGTCCTCCAAGTGCTCCGTGTCGACGGTGATGTCCACATCGCCGGTGCTCCACTCCACCAGCGCAGAGCTCCCTGTCGGTGTCACACGCTGAGGCTCCGGAGAGCGAAGCACCACGTCACAGCGACGCGGACCACCTGGCTGCAGCGGCGGCGGCGGCGTCCACCGGAAGGGAGACGGGCTGTAGCAGCCGCCACCCGACAGCGTAGGCGGCGCTGCTGCTGCCAGGTGGTCCCTGGGCAAAGAAGAAAAAGGAGTGATGCCACCGCTGTTCCTGGAATGCGAACCATTCCGTACAGTCTCGCTGCTCGTCTGGTGCTGCTGCGCAGTCTTCTCGCGCCGGTCCCTTGAAGTAGCCCATCGCTCCTCGACACGCTGGTGAAGCAGAAGTCTGCTCTCGTCCACCACCACCGAGTTGGACGGTTGCCGCTCCTCGTCATGGCAGTCTGTCACATCTGCTTCACGGTCTTGCTGGCATGGAGCGTTACCATCTGGATAAGCTTCCCCGTCGTACTCGGCCTGAAGTCGATAAAGCACAGCGGTGCACCAGAGCTCCGCACAGAGCGATGTGGTTCGCCACTCTTTTCCCTCTTCTCCGGTAGGCGGTGTACAATTTCCACCCTTCTCCTTCACATTGCCCCCCTTCTGCTTCCTCATGGTGTGTTTGGACGTTGACGTGGGGGGTGATAACGGCTCCTTCCGCGGGTCACAGCTCTCCCATAGTTCAACGTACCAGCGCCATTCCTTGTAAAGATCGGACCACCACTCAGACGGGGATGCCGGTGTGCCATTCTCTCTCGTTTCTTCGCTCACTCTCTCATCTTTCCGGTCGCTAGCGCGAAAAAAATTTTCCGTTGCCCGAGTGGGGGCGTCTGCTTTCCGACAGTGCTGGCAGAGACGGTGCAGCACGTCCCGCGAGTACGCCACGGTCTTCGCTTGTGGAAAGGAACCGGCCGTGGGGAGACCCTCCGATGCCACAGGGAGTGCAGCTCGGTTCCGGTCGTCGTCATCGTCGACTTCCCTCTCTGTGGGGGTGGGGAAGGCCGCCGATCGCGTCCCCGCTGCCTCGCTCCGCTGCACGGCGCGGGTGTCGTCCCCCTCCCGGCTCTCCAGAGCAGAAGCCCCACCCGCTTCGTCCGGCTGGTCTCTCCGGTCCATCGCGGCTCGTCGCTCCAGCGCTTCCACCACCGGCATCAGGAAGGAATGCAGACGGTGATGGAAGCGCTCAAACGCCCGCTGCCGGCGCTTCTGCTGCCGGTGACGCAGCTGGAAATCAAAGCGCGTGCCACCAAGGACGACAGCGCTGCAGCTTTGAAGGGTCTCGCGCTGCCCCTGGCGATAGCGAGGGCGGCTCCACCCTTGGCTTGCTGCTGGGGTCGTCGCGTGTGGACACAAATGACGCCAGCAGTGCGAGCGCAGTGCAGCGCGCAGCAGCGGAAGCAGTGGGGGCGGGGACGACAACGTCGGCACTACAAAAGTTTGATGTGCGGTGCTGGTAGTGGTTTTCATCGTCTCGACGACACCGTCAAGCCGTCCGTTCCCTGCCACCGACTCCGAACGGGAAGGCGGTACGTGCGGAAGTGCGGAAGTCGAGGGCGATGCATCACCCACCCGTGCCAGCGTAGACGTGGAAGGAGCGAGGAGGGCAGACGGGTAAGTGATGGACGGAATGACTTGCTGCACGAGGCGGTGCAGTGGGAAGTTACGCGGAAGGAGGGTCACCAGATTGCACAGCCGAACGGTATCGCTCACCTCCACCACGGCATCCACGTCCATGCGGGCAACTGAGGGGGCGGTCGGAATAGCGGAGTGCGACGCTGCGGTTTCTGCTCGTGCGGTCCTGCCACCCGGTCTAGGAGAGCGCCGTTCGGAAGAAGAAGAGCGGTGCAGCTCCGAAGGCTCCTCCTTCTCGACCTCCAACGCTGAAGAAGACTCACGACACAGCCGCTGCTCCAGCGTCTGCACTGTCGTCGTTCGGGAAGGATCCTCTGCGGGCTCTGTGGGCACGCGGCCCTCCGTGGAACCTCGAAACAGCGGTGCTACACCGGTAGTACACAGCATTTCATACGTCAGCCGGTCAGCATCGAGAGGGATGGCAGGATATGAGGGCCCGGGTTCGCTGGGCGTGGTTCTCACTGCCCCGTGCACCGCTTCTGTTTCCTCCGTCGCGGTGAAGGGTGTCCATCCAGTGGGGCTACCTCGCTTATCGGGTGGTGGAGCACGAACCCCATCTGTGCCCGAGATCGCCAGCGGCGGTAGCGCACTCTTCCCGGCGGGGGGCGGGTAGAGCACCAGGCGCCGGCCGGACTGACACCACTGCTGCGCCGCGAGCCATGCGGGGTGTTTCGGCGCAGCAGTGAGACTGGTCGGTGCGCTCTCTGGGCCGACAGCAGAGTTGAGCGAGTGCACTTCTGCACGACGGGCCGTGGGATTGATGGTTGGAGCCGAGGAAACACTCCGGGTAGTGTCTGCAGCACGGTCTCGAGGTGTATCGCTCTCTGTCTTGTTCATTCGGCAATAAAAATATGCAACACACACAGGGAATAAGAATAGATCGCTCAGCCACCACGAAAGAGTAACTATTGTATGCGTGTGTGTCTTCTCTTTAGGCTTTGTCTATTTGTGCATGAAGCACCAGGGATCGATTTTTTAAGAAGAAAGTATTGTTATCTTTAGCAAAAAGTATTTTAGAAAGGGGTTTAGTCTAATGTTAGTGTTTCG
Source organism: Vickermania spadyakhi (assembly GCA_030849815.1). Lineage (NCBI taxonomy): Eukaryota > Euglenozoa > Kinetoplastea > Trypanosomatida > Trypanosomatidae > Vickermania > Vickermania spadyakhi. The sequence continues at coordinate 24,137 of JASAOA010001725.1, forward strand.
TTCTCAATATACTGTGATATTGCTTTTAGATGTTGTTTTTTGGTATCTTGTCAAGTGTGTATTCTTAAGAAGTTATAAAATTCTATTTTAAGGTCCCTCTACTAATGGTTATATGGTTGAAAAAGATCGGTTTTTAAGTACGGTTAATGAGTTCATCTAAGATGTTCCAATTAAGTGTAAATTGATAAGATAAGTTCTAAAAGAGTTATGATTTCGTAGTGTGGTATGCGATAATTTTAAAAGTTACTTGCTCTTCGCAATCCACGAGAAGATGAAAGAGAAATTTAAAAAGAATTCGGATTGCCGTTCTTCCTAGAGGCAAAAACAAAAAAAAAAAACAAATAGTGAGAAAAACACACAATTTTTCTGTTACATAACATAACGTTGAGTAATTCAGAGAACGGGTAGGCACAGCCTACCCGAAAGGATATTATTACGGCCCTTCAAAGCCAAATGAAACCAAAAAAAAAAAATGATGATTCATTCGGTTGGCGCTTCACAAATGCTAAATGTTGTTTGCTCCTCCTCCTCCATTCTGTAAAAAAAAAAAACATTAAAAACATGCCAGAGCACAACAGGAATCACCCGAAAAAAAATAATTTCACTAGCATTGCAAAATTATATATCGTAACGTGTATGCCAAACACACTTCTCAATCCTACTATATTTTCTTTTTCTTTTTTTATTGTTGTTGTTGTTTGTCTTTTTTTCTTTTTCTTTTTTAAAGGTTTCCACAACGTGAGGACCGAGGGGAGACGAAAGCACCCCACCTCGCACCCACAGCTCCTTTCCTCTTCATCCATGCACTCGGAGGTCATCCAAGAAAGCTATACCTACACTGAACCAAACAATAATATGTTAAATATTATTATGAAAACAGCTTCCTAAAGTAAGTTGCACAACGGCTTCTAATGCTAATGAAAAACCCTCAAACTCCGCTATCTGTGTATAACATCTTTTAGTTTTATTTTTTTATTTTCCCTAATGTGTGCCACCACTTCCCCGTTACACCAATTCCGATTCCCACTCCTTCAAAGATTACCTTTTATTTTTTTTTCTTTTCCTCTATTATTTTTTTTTTCTCCTCTGTGTTTCGTTGTGGTGGTTGAGGTTCTAATGCATTAATGCATCCCCATCAGGGATGCGGCTCGGAAGGACTACTGCTTGGCGTTCCTTTCATGGGGGGGCAGCCTGTGGGAAGCCCAGCCGGAGGGCCGGTCGGCGCGCCAGACGTGTCCCCGAAGCGCTCCCGGTGTTGCTCCATTGCCGTCTGGAAAGACTCGTCCATCGCCTGGTTAAAGGCCGACTCCGCCGCCCGCTGGTCGAGGCTGTCCTGCGCCTCGTACTTCGCGTACGGCGCCTCCTTCGGCTGCTCCTCGTAGTGACTCTCCGGGTGCACGGGTGGGCGGCCCTCGTTGTCCTCGAAGCGAATGCCGTCGTTGAAGGTCACCTGGAAGGGTAACCCGTGGCCCGGCGACGACGTCGTTGAGCCGTCCGCGCCATCCTTCGTGCGGTTCGAGGTCCACAGATGGCGCCACTCCGCTCGCGGGCCGTCCCGCGGCTCCACAAACTCTCCCGCCTGCACGAGGTCGTACTCGGGATCTTCACTGGGGTCGGTTTCTTTCCCTTGTTTGACTTGCGCACGGAAGCGCGCCTTCGCCCGCTCCACCGCCCCTTGGAAGTCCTCCGGCCGTATCTTGCCCGGGTAGCTCCACGGCTCTTGCACCAGCTCCGTCCGCTTCACCATCTCCCACTCGCGGTCCTCCTCCTCCATGATGCGTCGAACCACCTCCTCCTCCTCCTCGTCACACCGCAGGAGGTGCCCCTGCTTGAACCCGTACCCCTCCGCGCGACCGTGGTGGTCCGGGCTGCCGCCGTAAATGTGTGCGAAGGGGTAGCGAGGATACGCCTCCCATTTACCGGTCGGCCCCATGAAGTCGTAGCAGTAGCGGTAGCGAAACGTGCGGTGGCCCTGGTCGTCCACACTCTCATCCCACTTGAGCAGTGTCTGTGGGGGCCGCGGAAACATCTCTAAAGGGTCGTCGGGGTTCGTCGGCTGCCAGTCCTTGATGCGGAAGATTTCATCTGCCTCCATGTACCAGTGTCCCACGATGTCACTCGAGACATTGGCGACGTGCCAACGGAAGGGAGAGGTGTTCTTGGTGTTGTACAGCAGCGGGTCGCAGTAGCTCCCGGGTACCATGCCATACGAAGAGAGTGGCGAGAAGCAGACCTGCTCGAGCCGCTGCTGGTGCAGGTAACCCTCATGCGTGGGGGACGTCCACTCCTCATCCCACGTGAAGGCCACCCACGCCCGCTGCCGAACCTGGCGCCACAGCCGCAATAAGCTCCCAGGCTTCACATTCTTGAAGGTGGTGGGCGGCGCGCTCGTGTCATCGGCCTCTGCCGCCCAGACTCGACAGGTGGGAGAGGGGCCAAAGGCACCACGAGAGCGAAGGGCAGCACACGTTCGTCGCCACATCTCAACTGAGCTCAGCTCTTTGCACTCCAACGCACTTCGGAATTTCCGGTTTGTTCTGTGGAAACCTCCTTACAGGCCTCGAACCGACGGCAACAATATATGTTTTCAAGAGAGAGTGCTGTCCCCAAATACTTTTGTTCGGAATCGAAAGTAAACGCCAAAGCACACAAAAACAAACAAGCAAAAAGGTGCAATTCCTTCGGCAATGGCTTCTTCGTTCCACACTTCCTCTTCCCTATCCTATCGTTTCTTTCTTTCTGAGGCTAAAATAAAATTGTGCTGTCAATTGAAGCTAAAAAAAAAAAAAAGTGAAGAGAATAACAGCCATGCAGATGCTCCAGTGACAAGTAACAACAAAGCGAAGCGCATATATATATAAAAGGACTTCATTGTCCGCCTCCTTTAAAAAACGAAAAGCAGCAGTAGTTTCTTTTTCTTGTTGTTATAACGGGGTTCATTGACAGAGAGCATTAGAAAAACAAAAAACAATTGAAGCGTTCATCGGATTAAAAAAATCGGATGAACCCATTACTCCAAAATGCACGGCCAGAATCACCGCAGCAACGGCAGGGAATCCACCACAACAGCAGTCGTCTCGGAGGTGGATCCCATCCCACGAGTACAGACAAAAAGACACCTGTTCGTTCCCAAACCGCAAAATTCACAAATCGCGAACACACCATTGCGATTGCATCGCAACATGGGAAAAAAAAAAACATTTCAGACAAACGTAGAAAAGAAGGAGAAAGAAAAAGACTCCTTTAAACTTTCGACACCGCACAGAAATGTATTTTGTATAATAATAAATAAATAATAATAAAAATCAAAAAGAAGACGAGATAACGGCTCAAATCTCTCTCTAAAATGAGAGAAAACAGAAAGTGCCGAACCCTATTCATTTCAGAGTTTGAATTTTTTATCGTTTTTCTAGAAATATATATTCATTACATCTCTTTAGTGGTACTCTGGCACTCTTCACCCCAGTTTATGACAGTCATTCCAATCAAAGAACACAAGGAGTTCCAAGCATTCAATGCTGCTATTTTGATGGTTTAATCTTGTGTAGGTTTAGGCTTCGTCTCCCATTCAACCTGCACTCGATCCACTCTTTCTTATTCTTTTTTTTTTCTTATTTGTACAATTCAGAGGAGACAACTGTGAAACCCAACGACACCATTCATGCACACAGAGACACGATCACGAAGCCTAGTTCAAAGAACGCCAAAAATATTCACTTAATGTCTCCCAATAACAAATTTCTGCTGGTGTTCAAAGAGTCCAACGTCATATATATATATATATATACTCTAGAACAGGATGCAGCGCGATGATAACTGAAAAGTTCGTCCTCCGTAACAACCACACGCCCGGCCACCCTTTCTAAAAACGATCTGGTGAAGAGAAACGTGGAATTACAGCCCGCCCTTCGACTAGTCGAGCCGAAGCTGCGCTTCACCGGGCATCTGTTGGTGTAGTGTTGCATACGATATCAAATGTTGCCCAGCACAACGCATGGTCCGACAGAAACACAGGCTCCAGCGCCGTCGCACCAGCGGAATGCGGCACCAAACACTCCAGCTGTGTGGGACAGCGTCCCACTCCGGCCAGCTTCAGTGTCGTGCTCGGCGCTACACCCGGACGATACAGCAAAACATCGATCTGAACGCCGTCATTGTGAGGGTCCCGATGGGTGAAGCGCAGATCTGAGAAGCACCGGCACCACCGCTCTGTAGTGGGGAAAGCGCTTTCCATCAGCGTCATACCCTCTTCACTGTCACTCGGGGAGAAGTTGAAGTCCCCTGCGATCACCACCGCACACTTTCCGCGACCCGCCTCTTCGCTCAGACGGTCCGCCGCCGCCACCATCGACTGCAGTGTGCGAGCACGATACGCCGTGTTTCGGCTGAACGGGATGTGGCACGAGACCATCACCATATGGAAGCCGCCCATACCAGCGCTCTCCCTGCCTTCCAGCTTCGCAAGCGTAAACCCTTTCGTTGATATCTTCCCATCCTCCAGCGGTAAAGGTACAAACGCTGCCGTCCCTCGCTTCAGCTGAAACACGCGCTCATCGTAAAAGAAGCCAGCGCACTCCCGCTTCTTGCACGTCTCATCCTCGAACAAGGGGAACACGCCACGATGGCGAGCCCCCAGCAGCTGCTCCATGTAGTCTGGGATCACGGGGCTCACTCGGTTCACGCGTCTGTTTGGGTACTCCTGAACCGCCAACACCGAAATGTGGTTCAACTGAACGCGCTTCAGCTCCTCGCCCTTGGTGCGCTCCGACTCGGTGTAGCGACGCGCTGTCTGGCAATACTTTTCGTAGTACGGCGTGTGCAGCACATTCAGGGTGCCGAAGTGCACTGGTCGCCGTCCAGACTCACTGGCCACGGAAGAAGCCAACGTCGTCGCGACCCGTCTTGACGCCTGCGCACCGCCAGCTGCAAGGATGCCAGCCATCTGCACGACGCAAGGTGTGAGAAGTCGCCAGCGTCGAGACGATGATCCGTAGCGCACACTGCTAGGAAGCAAGTCTTGACACGATAAAACTATTTCAATGGCGTCGCACAAAACAAGAGGCACGAGAAGTCGTGCACAGCGCAGCGTTCCATTTTTCAAAAAAAAAAAAGACGAGTGAGAGAAAGAGGGAATGCGAAATGTTTTTTTTTCGGTGTTATTCTCACGTGAATTTGTTTAGCAACATCCATGGGGATTTCATCGTTGACAGACACGCACTCGCTCTTACATATATTTTATTATCTCTCCTTACTGTGCTCTATGCAGAAGAAGGAGAACCTTCGCTAGCACGGTTGTGAGTGGTGTGAGGGCGACTCTGCCTTTGGAACACCAAGAGAGAAGTCTGTTCAGTGAGAAAAGAAGTCTATTTATTCTCTATCTTTTACACCGTTGGCAGCGCCATCTCCTGCCGAACGAGACGGTGGGATATTTGCTGATCGGTGTTGTGTGTCTCAATGAAAGTGGTCCCTCTTGCTCCCCTCACCTACTCTTTTCGTTTTGCATTTATTTTTTTCCTTCCTCTAGTTGCAAAGCAACAAGTCTGAACAAAACTGAGGAAATAAGGTGGTGTTTACTTCTTCTGGGTCCCTGGTCCGCCAAAGAAGGACTCCAGCGTTCGCGTTGGCCCGGAACTGAGCTTCGTCCCGGGCATCTTTTTGGAAGCAGCCCTCGTTGGGGCCTGTCGAGATCGGCCCTCCATCGTATTTTTCTTTGGGGAAGCCGCAGCTGCAGTTGTTTTCGGCTTCCAGGCATCGGCACTCCGCCGGTGCCTGTCGCAAGGGGAAGGCAGCGAGCGACACGCGTAGCCCAGTACCCGCCCCCACACCAACGCCTCCTCGGGACTCTCCCACCGGCTCTGCGGCTCTGCTGGAGTGGGTTCCGCCGTCGGGTCCTCACACAGCGCATCCCGCATGGCGCACAGCAGTCCGGAGCACACATACTCGGCCACCAAGCCTGCCGCCGACTCCTCCAGCAACGCGGTCCTCGCGTCCTCGGCTTCGGTGCCGGCTCCATCCGTTGCGGCCGTAGGAGACGGGAGTTGCAGAAACGCGCTCAACGCCGCACTCTGTGCCACGCGTCGAATGCGTCTCGCACACCACACCGCGGCCTTCCGCAATGAGAATCGGTAGTAGAGCTCCGTGGAGGGCAGCCCCTCCCCCCCGTGAGAGGGTCGCTGCGCCTCACAGAAGTCGGGCAAGAGGAGACGAAGCGCGTTCAGCACCCGCGCCAGCGCATTCCCTGGAGCGGGTGTCGTGGTCGCGCTCAAGACTTCACCCGCACGCGCTCTCCACGCCTCGTACCACTGGCGTTGGCGGGAAGCGACGGAAGACGGCCGTGCGTTGTCCTCCACCACTCCTGGGCTCTCGTCAACGCGCAGCGGATCGTCGGCTTCCTCCCGCATTCGCTTCCTGTGAAACGGGACAGGGGCCTCTCGACGGGATCGAACGGCTGTGGACGACGTCCATCGCGACAGCGGACTCCGTAGGGAGGCAAAGAACGCGTCGCCGTCCTCGAATACCTCGCCATCCGTCGCCTCGAAGTCGTGGAAAGGATCGTCCTCGGGCTCCTGGGTGGAGCCGAAGGGACCGCTGGACCGCGCGGCTTTCCCTCCAGACGCTGTGGAGAAGGGCGGCTGTGGAGCCGGCAGCCACTCCTCCGTGGAGCGAAACAACGCCGTCCGAGCCGAGCTTTTACCGCTCTGCAGATCCGAATGCGTCGTCTCGTCCACTTCCCAGAGAGCCCTCAGCAGGACAAAGTGAAGATCCACCGGAGTGGCGAGGAGCGTACGGTTTTGCGGTAAAACAAGCGCGTCCCCTATAAAAAATGTCTGTGCGAAGCCCTGGGGTGGGCTGTGGGCGTGGAGTTCTAATAACCGAGGCGGACCAGGCGATGGCGATCTCGACTCCCTCGTCTTCTCTTGAGGTGGTGGTGGCGGCTGTACCACCAGAAATGCGCAGGGATGATCGTGCCGTGGGTGCGGTAGGAAGGAAAACAGCTCTAGCGACGAGGAGTCCGCTCCACACGTATCTGGATAGACCAACACCTGCGGGGGAGAATCCGTCGTGCAAGGACGACTACTGCTGCTGCTTCTGGAGGCAGCCAAGGATGAGCTAGGGACCGGAGTGACGCTGGCCGTCGAGTCAGCAGAAGCGATGATGGCTTCCACGTGGAAGTGCTCTCGTGTATGGTCCTCCCGCACGTATTGAAGACCTTCCCGCTCCAGCTGGGAAACACCGGAACGAGCAAGGTCGACACTCCCACCCCTGGTAGGGCTCCCCAACGACATGAGAAGGGTCTCTCTGTGTGTGTGTGTGTGTGCGATTGCCTGGTCAGTAAGAGGTTTCTTTGTAAAGATAAGAGGATTACACAGCCGTCTATTCGCTCTGTTATCTATAGATGAATCTTTCAAATAGCTTGATCGCTTCACTATTAGGATACTACTGTTTGCGTGTGTATGGATGAGTGAAAGTATATTTAAAAAAGAAGAAAAACGCACGAGGGCACATTTATTTCTCATCATTTTTGTTGAAAGTCTTTTCCCACAATCTGTCTGTCTGTCCGGTGACTCTGTGCTCGATTAGCGCACACTCTGCTGTGTTTTTTGTTGTTGTTAATTTTGACTATTTCACTACACTTTGATAATTACTATACTTTTTTTTTCCATGAGTACTTATGTTTTATGAGGTTCGACCTTTTTTTTTTATTCTTTCTCTTGGGTCGTTTGCTTGTTTTATTCATGTTTCAGATGCGCCAGTTTTCATCAGAAGAGACGCATTCCTGCACCAAACAAAAAAAGCAAAAACTCATCTTTGTCTCACAAACACAGAAAAAAGTATGAATAATTGAATAATCTATATATTTAAAAAATGAAAGAAACCTTAATGAGATCACTGCGAATGACGTATGTGTTTTGTCTTTTTCCTTCTTGTTTTTATTTTTTTTTTTCTTTTTTTAAAATTCAGCGAAGACGAGACAATAGAACATAATAAAGATAGATATCGTATGAAGATAATAAAAGTAAAAGAGGAGGAGATACGATCAATGGGGAGGGGTCATCCAGCTCTCGTTCTTCGCAGCTTTGTACATTCTCCCGAAAAGAAATAATAATAAGAAATAAATCACGCTCACACACACCTTTTTCCTATTATGTAGGGTCCTTTATTGATTTTTTGTCGATAAATCATAATTCCAAAAAAAAAAAATTGAATTAGATGTAGAATGTCGACGAAACACAACCCATTTTTTCACTCTGGTGAAAGGAATTACCAATAAAATATGCACATGTCTGTAACGGACTTCTGGAGATTCGATTCTACAGTTTTTTATCTGATTTTTGTATAAAAATGCATATAAATATATGGTTTGTGTGTGTGTAGTGAACCTTTTTTTACTTCTTAGATGCTCTCTGTCCCTTTGATCATATTCACAACCATGTGAAAGTTGGCGCGGGTGCTCCAGATGGGGTATTCCAGATAGGTGGGCTTGATGCGCTGGATCAGCACATCACCCACAGTGCACAAGGCCACCCCGCTCGCCACCCCGGCAGCGCTCAACGCGCCGTTAAGGGTGGCAATGCCGATAATGCTCATGATACCGCCGAGAAGCGTGCCAATGAGGTGCAGGCGACGACAGAACTGATCCCTGTGCTTCACCAAGTAATACGCGTAGAACTCTTGGAAGTTGGTGGGACGAATCACCTTACCCATATCAATAGCGACCATGATGACGATGTTCGGTGAGGCTTTGGAAGTTGAATGTGGGGAGGATAAGCGCTACGAAAGATGGAAGTCTTCATGGATTCAAATTTAGTTATTTTTTTTTGTACATGTTGGAAAAACAGAAGAGAGAAAGAACGCATGAATCATCGTCACAAACACTCGCTATACCATTGTCCTCAAAAAAATCAATGATGTTCCAACGTACGCTTGTTGGACACTTCACTATCTTTTGATTGTTGTTTTCCACATCTTGTTGTTGAGGTTGAGAAATTTAAAAAAAATTGAGAGAGTTGTACTACCGAAATGAATTATACTGTCATGACAAAGGGGAGGAGAAAGGTGTTACTCAGATTGAACAACCTCTCATTACACCTTTCAAAAGAGAGAGAATAAACACAAGAAAATGAAGTGAATACAACTCCTCTATGGTACTGCTTCCGGTAAACATTACTTTGTATTCATTTCTTTGTTGTTGTTTTCTTTTCATTAACGCCTCCACTCGTTATTCCCCCCTCCCGTTCTCGATTTTCTTTTTTTTTGAATATCGAACTACAAGACATCATCATATCTGGTCGTGAGGATTCTCTACAATAGTACATCATGTGGCACTGTTCAACCGACTTTCGGATTTCGTTTCTTGTGGTGATGGCGAGGGGGGGGGGGGTCTTCTCTCTGCGTTGTGTTGTTGGTTGGGTTTTGTTCGTGCGTGTGGGGCAACACCTACCTCTCCCCCCCCTCACCTACAATAAGGCTGCGTTGTCATTACGATCCGTTTCGTGTGAAGCCATTTCCCTTTACTTCTTTCCCTTCTTCGCCTTCTTCTCCTTCGCTGAGCCGCCGGACTTCTTCGCCATTGTTTCGAGCTCCTCCAGCTCTAAAGCTAAGAGCTCCATGCGCTGCTTGTACTCCTTCCGCTGATCTGCCCAGCGGCTCATGTCGTCCTTCATCTCACGCAGCTTTTCCCGCTTCTCCTGCTCGCGCTGCTCCCCGTTGTTCTTCCAGTACGCCAGTTCCGCCTCCACCGCTTTGAACTCCTCTTCGACCTTCTCCCGTATTTTCGTCTCGATCTGGAGACGCTCCTTTGCCAGCTCCATGTCGTCGAGGAACAGCTGGTTCTCCTTCTCCAGCTCTGCGTCGAGCTTCCAGCGCTGCTCGCGATACTTCTCCTCCTGCTTGGTGTAGTTTTCAATCTGCTCCTCCAGCTCACGGATGCGCTTGACGAAGTCAGACTGATCTTGCTTGTTCTGCAACTCCATGTTTTCCCCGTGCCGCTTCACTTCGCCGTTGCGCTCTCGAAGATTCTCTAGCTCGTTCCTCGACTCCTCTACCTTGTACTTTTGAAAGTGGAGCCGCACCACTTCCTTCTTGAGAGCATCCGCCTCGGCGTTGGCTTTCCGCCTGGCGTTTCGCTTCAGTGTTTGTTCGAGACGCAGAATGGTTTGATGCGGGACACTCGTCGCACCGAGCTGGCACTTGACTACCGTGTAGTTGCGCTCCAGGAAGGCAGCGAAGGCCTGGCCACCATGCTCTGTAAAGTGATTATCCCCCAGATACACCGCGCGGACCGATTGATTTGTCTGGAGTGCGTTGCCGAGCGCAATCAAGCCACGGTCCCCCAGCCATGTCTTCCGGAGGTCGAGGCTTTCCAGCGACTTATTCCCGCTGAGCATCGAGGCCAGTGCACATCCGCCTTCATCCTCGATGCAATTGCTGGACAGCACCAGCCGCTTCAGGCAAGGATGTCGGCACAGCGAACGCCCCAGCATCACCACCCCATCCGACGAGATAAGGTTGTCATCTAACGAGAGCACTTGCAGCATGGTGTTCGTGAAGAGTGCTCGGCAGAGCGTGTACAGCGCACCATCGTCAATTCCACAGCGGTTCACCTCCAACGTGAGGAGCAGTCGATCGTTGGCCAGCGTGGCAAAGAGCAGCGGGGTCGAGGCCGCTGCAGCGGCCGCACGGGACTCTGGCGTATCTGTCTCTGCAGAGGGGCCGTCGGGGTCCAAAAAGGGGTTGCTCTTATCCAGCTGCCCTGACAACATATGTTCCTCCTCGCTCAACGCCTCTTCTTCTTCCTCCCCTTCGGCGTTGTCTTCGGCTTCCGGTTCCGTCCCCTCGAGATTCGCCGCAATACTGGGACGCTGGGACGGGAGTTGGGGAAGGGCACCCTTCTTGGCGCCGGCGTCATCCTTCTTGGGATCGGCCAGCGCTGCAGCGGGCTTCTGCGGCGCTGGGGCGACAGGGACCGTTGGGAGAAATAAGTGATTGCCACTCAACAGCAGCGTGCGCAGCTGGCAGTTGTTGAGCAGCTGCACACGATCCAGCAGCAGCGAGCCGAGGGCATCTCCCACCTCTGGCGGTAGGCCGTTGTCACTGATGTCGAGCGATAAGAGGGTGCTATTATCGCTCAGTGCGTGCACCAGCAGCAGCGCGCCTCGAGCGGAAAGTTCTATTTGTTTGAGCTTGAGCGACGTCAGCGTCGAAGAGGAGCGCAGAAGCTGCTCCAGAAGGTCCATTGGCTGGCGGGGGCCCCCTCGGGTAGCGTTGTGCTTCGGCGCGCCTTCTCGGCTCGTACTCGCACCGCTGGCGTTGGTCGTGTCGTGATCGTCGCGTTTACCCGACGCGCTGGACGGCCGGCTGTAGTGCACGGCGATCTCTGCGTCGTCCTCCGCCCCTGGAAGAGCCGCAATCTCCATACCAAAGGCGTTGCCGGAGAGGTCTAAGTTCCGAATACTGCGGTTCCGCAAGCACCCCTCCAGCAAGATGGTGGCGCTGACGGGAGACATTCGATTCACGTACGGGTCCTCCTTCGGCGAGCCGAATATCAGCGTGGAGAGCTTTCGGTGCTGCGCAATGACAAAACTCAAACTTTGAATCCCCTGCGCGCCGATGTCGTTCGCTCCGATGTCGAGATAGGTCAAATTCGGTAAATCCCGCATGAGGTGGGCCAGCACCTCCGCACCAGTGTCGCGCAGCGCGTTGCCGTGAAGATCCAGCTTGGTGATGGGCGAGCGATGCAAGGCGGTGGCTAACGAGTTCATCACGTTGACGCCGAGACGCTGCCGGCGAAGGATAATTTGACGTTCGAGGAAGCCGGCTTCTATCATTTCTCGGAAGAGCTGCTGCGACTCTGGCGTGTTCTTCTCGTGCGTGTCGCGTAGCCAGGAGTTGTACACATCCCCGTACACCTGGTCGGGCGTGATTCCAAGGGTGTCCAGCATAAGGTCCGAAAGAAAAAATGCACAAAGAAAAAATAAAGAGATATTTTGTGTATGGAGTACTTTTTTGGGGGGGGATCTTTTCGCACAACGGCAGTGAAAGAAACTCCCCGTATCGCAATGCTGTTGATATGTAAAAGAAAAAAAAAAAAAGAAATACACCATATCAGCATTGATTTCAAAAAAAAAAAAGAGAAAGAAAGAAAGAAAGATACCACAGCGAGACAGGAAGTAATTGAACCTCAGCATACTCCTCTAAGACTACTCTATTACCGTAGAGAACTTGCTTCGATGATTTTTAAAAAAAAAATTTCTACGCCCCCACGAACTCTCCGCATCTTCCATACACAAAAAAAAAAAAGTCGATCCAGCGGAAGCGCTTCAAAGTAACGAGTGGAGGCTCGCAACACCGATCGGTTCCCTTTCTTCTCCGCTCCGCGGTGGCCCTACCAGCTCTCCCCCCCTAGCCTCTAGGAGTACTCGAGTCCCCTCCCTCCCTCACAAGAGCGCTGCACTCCTTGCAACCTCTTCACCGTGTCGCTCCGTCGCGTCCGCATCGGACACTGGCAGCCGTCGACGGAGATAGCGTTCGTTGGCGTGTGTGGTCATCACGACTGTTTGCGTGGTGAAGGGGCCGAACCTGAGGTGCAGGTCTGTGCGCTCTCGCTTTGGAATTTCCTCCTCGGTGCCGAGCAGCTGATCACGATCGGTGCGGCTAAGGTCAATCATGGGCGGCACCGCAAGCTGGGTCTCGGGATGATCCAGATAGCTGCGCTGGTCCAGACGAAGGTGTGGGGGGAGATATGGGTTGCTAGGCGTGGTGCCTGGCTCCAGCAACTGCTTGTACTCCCCCATCATCACGAGATACGTACAACGCGAGTACGCTGTGTTGAAGCCTGCACGGCGCAGCACGAGCCAGAACATGATAATTGACACCGCCCCACTCCATAAGGCAATAGACAGGAAGCGATGTCGGTGTTTGCTAATGATCTGCATCCAGACGCAGCGGGTGAAAGTAAAAGGGGGATATGGCGGGACTTCACACCTATTTTTTGTTAAGTCTTCTACTTGTTAGCCTTGAGTGGCACACCTGAGCGAGAAGGGTAACGAATAACTGGAGTACTACCAAAGAAGGTAACTCTTTCTGTTTTTTTTTAAGTTTTTTTGATCTTTTAACAACAGGAAAACACACACAGCGGCACGAAAAAAAAAAAAAGAGTTTAATAGCAATTATCTGTATCGGAACACAAAACAGCATTTCGCTCCTTTCGTATTCTCCCTACAACAAGCAGTGTCATTCATACGCATCTACAATTTTCTTGAGAATATAAGAATCCATTGGGTAGAAGAGGAGGGGGGCACTTCCACTTTTTTTTTCTGAATGGAAATGAAAACAAGCCGCTCTTCTTAACATCAAAGAAGCGCGCACACACACAGACACTTCTGCTCTTCTCTTACTCGTTCAGAAACAAGAAGTGCGGGAAGAAAGTGAAAATACACGCTTGGTGGTGGTGGCTGGTGTGCATTTACATTTTTCTCTGCAGCTTCTTCATTTTCTGGTAAGGTGTTGGTTCGCGTCATGTGGTGATTAGGAGGGATGAATTGGCTTTTACTTAACGGCGACCTTCCACAAGTCTCTCAAATTGGTGCCTTTTCGCAGTGGCTCAATAGCCAAACCCATACTGACATCGTACACTGGCTCGACTCGACTCTTTGATTTGGACGTGGAAGCACCGGCGGCGTCTTCCCGCTCCGATGCGGGATGATCATCGGCGTAATACGCCGCAAAACTGTCCTTCGGCGCTTCCTCAAAGACCTGATCAGTGGCGCCTTCCGTTGGGATCGAGGAAGAGGAGCCGCCGCCACGATGGAGTGGCACCGCCGGAGGGGTGGCCTTCAGCGGTGCCACCGCATCCCCCCCAGGTCCATGGTGTCGCTTTAGCGCCGACGCTGTAGTCGACGTAGTAGAGGCCGAGACAGACGGGGGACGTGCGGGCGGACTGGTGGGGGGAGCCTGCGTCTCTCCACTACCACTGTTTGGTGAGGTGGCCAGCGCCTCCACCTCTACTCCTAGCACCGGATGCGCCACACCGAGCTGCCATAGCGAGCGCACCTCTGTAAAAATGTTCTTGGTCAACTCGGGTTGCATCGCACAGAACCCGAACTTGAAATTCCCACCGTACGAGGAGGACTGCACGACCATCGTCTTGGCGGTGGAGCTGGTGCTCGAGAGCTTCTTACTTTGGCTGTCGTACTCCCTCAACACTCCGCCACTGCTGCTCTGCTGCTGGACCTTGTTGTGCGGGTTCCCAGAGGAGCGCTGAAGACGAACCGCGACGATTTGTAAAAAGGGCACCGACACGTTGAAGGAAGGGCGAAGGTCTTCTATCCACACGAGCCGGATATTCGTCAGAATCAGACGCCCCACGAACGACTCCTCCTTCGTTATATTCAGGAACTTCTGATACTGGCTGCGTACCTTTTCCTGAGGGAGTAGAAGGAGTTGCGGCGAGCCCGCAGAGGACCCTGCACCGCTACAAGGGTTCGCTACAATTGCACTGCGAAGCCGCACTTCACGATACATCTTGGTGGCCTCGTACGCCTTCCATGCCATGTGCGCCAGCGAGAAGAGGTTATTATTCTCTCTAGCAGCGCCATCGCTCTTCTTCTTCGCACCGCCCCCCTCACCGGTCGAGGTAAAGACGAACTGAAATCGGCTGGAGCCGAACTTTGCCGTGACGAAGAGCGACGAGACGAGACCGCCACCGAGCTTGCTATCCGCCTCTTTCACCGTCAAGTTCCGAACGGTATTATATCCAATGCTGAGGTTGGTTTGGCTCTTACTCGTCGCGTACCAGATTAAACGTAAGTTGGTCATCATCATGGTTCCCACCACTCCATTGTTGCCTTTGGTGTCCTCCACACGGTGTATCACTCGAATAAGCACCTCCTCTGGGCCACGAAGATCGATCGTCTTGTGGGGTCCATCAAAGCGAATTTCTCGATCTTGCCAAAAGTCGAACTTTATTTCGTAGCACTCATCACTATCGGCGGACATCTCCCTTTGTTTTTGCTCCCTCTCTCTCTCTCGTACGTCTTGTTTGACGTTTGCCCGCTACACTTCCAGGTAGAAAATTGCTGAACTACTAAGGAATTCCTCATACTATACGAATCGAATAAGTAAAAAAAAGAAATCACGCAAAAATAGTAAAACAGTGGAAAGGATAAGTGAAACAGTATTCTTCAGTATTTTTATTTTTCTTCAGTCGGTGCCGTGCTACGCAAGAAACCATGCCGGATAAATCAGATATCACGACTCTTTCTTTGGCTTTGTCGAGTTAGTTGATATGGATTTGGTTTCAAATAAACACACCGCTGCTGCTAACACGCACCAGAAAACACGCATCATCGCGCAGTGCGAGGTTTTTCACGATACAGCGACGGTAACAATAATAGAGAGGGGGGGGGGGATTAAAGACAAACAACAACCGCTCTACGGATTACTAAGAGTAATAATAATGATATTCTTTGGTTGTTGTTTTTTTTTTTTTCCTCGAAAATCAAGATCATCGAAATGGTCACATAGAGGGGGGTCATCCGTCAAGTACGTAGACTCCGAATAATGAAGAGAAAAAAGAACATCATTTTAATATCAAGAAGATAAACATGTTTGTCTATCTTTCAAAGACAGAGAGGAAGAACTCTTAAACTGAGTAAATAATAAATGAAGAAGAAGTGAAAATTTTCATAAATGAAGATAAATATCAAAGCACAATCAAAAATAAATTAAAAGTAAAGTGAAACAGGATCGTCCCATTTAGCAGGTCGGAGATGAATAGTTTTCTTGTTTGTATTTATTTATGTGTCCTCAGATTCTCGTACTAGTAGTACTATTATATTTGAGTCTTTCCACATTGATGGGTGTTTCTCGCTTTTTCGATGTATCTACACGACTATAAAAAAAGATCACAGACGCGTTGTCGCAATAATCAATGAAACATTCAATTCTATATTATTATTTATTTATTTTTCGAAGAAGAATGATCTTTTTCTTATCTATCTATTTATTTCTGTTTTTGCTTTGTTTTTCCCCTTTCTTCCTTGGCGCTCCAGCGTCATCTCCATCCGACTACTCTGGTGCTTTCTTTTGTCAAAGTGCAAACACCTCCACCCTCGCTACAAAGAAACACCCATTCGCTACGCCATTTCTTTTAAACGGTCTATCGTTCGATAAAAAGAGGTTTCAAAAAAACAAAAAAAAAAACAGATATATAGGGAAAACATAGTCAATCACCGGATCATTGATAGCAATGTCGATATCCCTGCCTCCTTCCGTACTGTAGTTTAAGTTTAGAATACGATGGAGAAAAATTTTTTTCCTCTTTATTTGTTGTTGTTGTTGTTGTTCTTTACTAGTATTATGATTATTATTTTGTCCTTCAGGATATATGTATTTTTAATTCTTACCGAACATTTTATTTTAATTGATTTTTTTCTCTTTTTCGTTCTGTTCCAAGATCTCGAAGTGTAGAAATGCGAATGGCAAGCAAATAATAATATATTTTCTCTGTTTTGTGTTTTTGTGTCGTACCTGGCTATTGAACTATTAATACATTTATTTTCTCAACACTCTCGACAGTAGAGAAGGGAACTGCACCCCATGCATGGATATTCGATAGGCTTCACTATCACTGGTGTTAGGGTGGTCCTACTCGGGTTATAACAATTTGATGCGGTGATCCTTTCCCCTCCACGTATCGTAGTAAAAGGAATTGAGAACTTCTCTTTCGATACTGCTACAACGAAACCAAAAAAAGCTAGCATTGGACTGTGTTTTGCTCTTCTTCTCTATCTTCACTTCTTCACGGTGAAGGTGTGGTGACGCGCGCTCTCTATCGGTTGGTCAACAAAAAGGCCGGGATCCCAGAAAAGCTCATGTTCTTATTGTACGGCGTGAGGCAGATATCCACCTGGGTGGTGATCAGCATATTGTTGATACGCTTGTCGTAAAAGTACATCACCATCAGCAGCGTCTCGAACTCAATCTCTCCCGGTGAACCGCTCGAGCACTCCGCAAGAAATTCAAATATTCGGTCCTTTTGCGGCTGTGTCAGCTGCTTGCGCATTCCCTGGCTAATCAGCGCCATCCCATTCATAAACTTCTCGCGGGTGAGGTGCCGGTCCCGGACCGTGATCTTAAACATCAGCGCGAGCTGGTTCCGGGCCTGGATCACAATTTTGAGCAGCTGATCCACCGCATCAACGTCCCAGCGAAGCGGCCCAGGCGGCTCCTCCGCGATGGACTGCAGCTTTCGCAGCACTTCAGGCCCGCGGACGTGGCCCTTGTCATCGGCGTCGAACAGCTGAAACAACTGGTAAAGCACCGCATCGCTCATCCCATAGTCGATCGCCCGTAGCACCGAACAGAACTCCGAGTACGTCACCGCGGGGTTCGTGAAGGCTTCGGACACCATCTGCGAGCGGTGCGAGGAGCGCTGCTGCTGAACTAAACGCGCGCACACGGACTGCTGCCAGTCGTTGATCCACAAGCTCTGGAACATGTTCCGGACACCCCGGAGAAAAGGCGCGTAGGAGATGCGGTTGTTCTCGATCTGCGCTAAGAAGGGCCTCAGAAAGTACCACGGGAGATCCAGGTTCAAAATATTCCGCATTGCGTCGACCCACTCAATAATCCACACGGAACCCTTGTTGGTGCGGTCTAGCTTGGAGAAGTACACCAGCAGGCGGTGGCGGCGCTGAAAGACTAACTCACGGAGCTCGCGAAGGATCGTATTCTTGGTGCGTCGTCGAGTGTGACTTCTTGACAGGGAAAGAGTAGGGCCGCTCGGAGTACCGCCAAATGTCGGGGAGGTGGTCAAGAAATTCCCTCCCATCCCTCCGCCCGCAGGTCCCGCGAAGGAGCCGAACATCACCATCGTCCCGTTAGCGGTGGGGGAGGCCATGGAGTCGTTGTTGATATTCATGAGCATCATCTCCTCGTAGCTCTCGGCCTCGTAAATCTGATACGAGTGGTACGCGGGGTCGATATCGTGGCCGACGAAGGTGCAGATGGACCCCTGGTTCGACTCGGGGCCGTCGTAATTGCTGGCTGAAAAAATGGTGATGAGCTTCTTATTGTGGTGCTCCATGTACCCGCAGGGGCAATCCTCGTGTGACCGGACGACCAGCTGGAGCTGGTTGTTGGCCAGGAACTCCTCCGTCACACAGCTGCCGAACTCGACGCCCGCCCCGCGCTGGCTCTCACGCCACTCGCTAATGTCCTCCACCGGATCGGACCACAGCAAGTCCTGAAAGATCTCGTCCTCCTCCGGCTGGGACACCTCGGGCATCGGGATCTGTCGGAAGCGCTGAATACGGTTGATGTCGTGGATGGTGACCCCTTTTCGCCTGGGCAGACCGCCGTGCACCACGAAGATGGAGCCCCGCACCACCGTCGCCAGCGGCAGTGCGCAGAAGCAGCGCTGAATGAGTCGAAACATATTGCGATCGTACTTCGTGCTGACCTCGACATCGAAGCCGTACTCATCATTCATGTAATCGCACTCGTGGTTGCCGCGGTTGAGGGAGACGGAGCCTGGGCAGGAAAGCAGCAGGGAGAACAGAAGAAGCAGAACCTCCACACCGTAAGACCCACGGTCCACAAAATCCCCGTTGAAAATGTAATAATTGCTCTCACTCGGCATCCCGGACTCCTTCAGAATGTGAAGGAGATCATCGACCTGGCCGTGCAGATCGCCCACCACCACGACCTTACAGCCCTGGCTCACACGGCCATTAACGTTGCGGGCCCCTTCCGCAGGAGAGACATGGACCACGTTCGGCAGCTTGTCGAGCACACTCAGGGCCTCCGTGAACACACGCCAGGCGGCGGGGTACGGGAGGAGGACGTGGTTTCGGGTGTCCTCGACAAGGCGTTCCACGTGCGTCAGTGTGACGGGCCTCGAGCTCACCACAGGGAAGTAGTGTGCCGTCGAGGCTGGCGCCACCACGGGGGCCTGCAGCACGGACCGAGAGCGCTTCGGGGCCACGAGGTTGGAGTCATTCACCTTGTCTTGTGCCTTGAAGATGGCAAACCCCTCCTTCTTCAGGTCCATCTCCTTGTAGACGGCGCGGAAGACGGTCTCCTCAATGAGCCCTTTGCACTTGATCCACCGCCAGAGGAGCTGCATCCGCGCCGTACTGAAGTGTACGTTGGCCTTCGGTCCGGTGCCGTATTTCGCTCGGAGCGCCGCTGTGGCGAAGGGTCCGTTCTTCATGTTGACTTTGCCCATTAAAAGCTTCGGGCACCACTTATGAATGCGTGTAATGCACAACTCGCCGCACTCCTTGCACAGCTTTGGTTGGCACGCATCCCGATGCGCCGGCATGCCGACCGCGACGACCTCCAGCCCGCACTTGGGGCACAACGCCATTTGCTTGAGGCCGCACTCCTCAATGTGCTTCGCGAGGTCGCCTTGACGCACAATCTTGTGGCACCACGAGTTGCCGCAGGTGACTTCACGATCATCACACCGCACGGTGTGGGCGTTGTAGTCCCGCTCTGGAATCTCTTGGCCGCAGAAATGACATCGGCTCGTGCCGCGGCCGGCCCCGTTGCTATTCGCACCACGCGCAGTACGGTTATTGTTATTGTTATTGTTGTGGTTGTTGTTGTTGTTGTTGTCCCCCTCACGCGTGCTGCTCCCAGAAGACGAAACGCAGCCCATATGAAGTAAGGTAGAAGTAGGAACACCACAAAGAAAAGAGGGCAACCAGATTCTAAGAAATCTATCGATTCTAAGGAAGGACAACGGTAAATAGAACAATAATAATAATAATACAAAGGGTTTGATGTCAATATAATAGTGTTATACAAAAACAAAAAAAAAGAGAAAATAATAGGAAACTAATAGCTTTTTCCTGTTTGAAGATTCTTCGATGGTGTTGTTGTTTTAAAAGGAAAGACAACAAAACACAAAAGAAAAAAAAAAAAGAACGAACCCGAAACTTGAGCGCGAAGAAAAAGAACAAATACTAATAGTTTAAGGTTCCCTGCTTGCAATAAGGAGGGTAAAGACCAAAAAAAAAAAAAAAAGATATAAACTTCCTAGGATCAATAATAGAATCCCTTTCACTGTCCTTTAAAGGGAACTGATACAGTATAACACCGACGCCAACACACTGATATGTTTGATGATCGTTTCGTGTGATGGAAAAAGCGGTTTTTTTTGTTTGTTTTTTTTTGGTTTTTTGTGCGCTCGACGTCAATGAAGGTTCACTTCTATTCGATATCCTGCTCTTCGTGGGTATTTTCTCGTTTGAGGTGAATGTTTTGTTGTGGCTTTTTCAACTTCCTTTATACTCAGCAACGCTCAAAGAAGAAAAATAAAAACTAAAAACACCTAGTTTACAGAGAAATCAGTCAAATAGGAACTGTCTCCGTGTGTAGAATAATTTATTTTATGAAGTTGTTGCTTTCTTTCGCTGACCCTGCTTGGACGTCAACCTGTGCTACGCTTCGTACAGCCTGGACAGAAACTAAAAATATAATTTCTAATAGTAATACAATAAATAAAGTGGAATACCCTATTATTTCTTATCGATCAATGTACAACAGCCCAGTTCAATTACAAATTTAAAGAGAAGAGAAGAGAATTGCACCATCTGCAATGGAAGTCGGGCATGTTTTTCTCCATACATACGAACACGCTTCATAATCACTCGGTCACCAAGAGGATGACGAGGTGTATCGTTTTTTATTATTATGTATATATAGTTCTTGGTGGTGGGGTATTATTTTTCTTTTTTATCAAGTTATGGCTGTCTGAGCAGCACACCACACGGATGACGTGATAAAAGAGATGCAGGTAGTAGTAGGGCTCCAGAGCTTTTAGTGCATCACCACGTCTCGTGACTGTGTCTCTCGCATTACTATTCCTTTCTCTTTTTTTTCTCTCCTTCTTCTCATCTGCTACGATAGAATCCACAATGAGGATGATGCTAAGAAGAAGAATTGGTCAGCAGATAGAAAGTGAGACAACAAAAAAGAAATGAAGGAAAGAAGAAAAGAAGAAAAGAAGGAAAGAAGAGTTACATGACGACAATCTCCTCTTGCTCCGAGTCGTATCGACAGCTCTGCTGATCTTAACGAGGTCGAGCGGTGACACCGCTGTGAAGGTGTGATGATAAGAGAGGATGAGCGAGCAAAGCACTTCGTCATTGTTATGGTATTTTATTTTATTTTGTTCCGTTCTTTTTTTTTTCCGCTTTTTAATCCACTAAAATTTTAACCTTCCGCTCCGTTCGCGCACTTCGTTTTTCAGGGCTCGCGCCCGCACTCATAAAGTTATGGCCGCCGCCCGTGTGGCTCGGATGCCCCACAGCGGTGCCGAACCCGCGTGGTGAGAACTCCTCACTGGCGGTGGCGGACAGGGGATTCCTCACCTCCACCACGGAAGAGGGCGGTCCGCTGAGAAGCGACGACGAAACACCGGCGGCGGCATCACCCAAACGACCCGGAGACCTGCCAACACCACCGCTGCTGCTGCTGCTGGAGTACCCCGCTCCGACCCCAGAGCTCACGGCGAGGCGATGGCTCGCGGGCTGTTTGTGCATAAAGACACTGCTGTTGCCACTGGTCGGCAGCCCCGCGCTGCGTTTGGACAGCGCACTCTGCGTGGGCGTGGCCCCGCTGTCGTACTTGTACACGGTTTTTCCCTCCTCCTCGTCCTCACCGTCGTCGTCCTCCTCCTCGCCTTCGGGAGCTCCTCCACCACCACCACTGAAGTGGGTGCTGCCCGAAGCCGCTGCGTTCGGATTGTACCCGGCTCCCTTGTTCAAGCGACTACCGCCCGCACCTCCACCCGTCATGCCAAACGCCGCAGCCGCAGAGGGGATACGCAGCGCAGTGTCACCGGCACGACTGCCAAGCGCACCACCGCGCCCCACCGTCACGGGGGTCAAGGCGCTCCCTCCCCCGGCAGCGGATCGCGAAGCAGAAGACGTGTTGTTCGTGTGGTGGCTCGCCAGCGATGAGTCCGGAGACAGTCGGCGTGGCGAGGCGGGTGCGGGCTGCTCGGGACTGCGGCCGCCGCCTCGCGTGCTGCTCCCCATGGCAGAGCTCGAGGGCGGCGCGGGGGCAGGGGACGATGGGTGCTGGGGCTCCTCGTCCTCGTCCATGCGGGAGGGATGGTGCGCCTTGGCAAAGCCAAACGAGTCCGTGGAGGACGACGACGAGGTGGAGCCGGAGCGGACCAACATCTTGTGGTTCTTCGCACTGGCGCGCTGCTTCTCCTTCTGGTTGGACGCGCCGCCGTACGAGAGCGCAGACACCGCAGCGCCAGGCGGTGGCGGCAAGTCCTGCAGCCCGCCAAGGCGTCCGCCTCCCCACGACGTGCGCGGCGAGCGGTGAAAGTCCTTCATGACACTATCGGAGTCCTCGCCCTTGTCGTTGCCGCTGTCCTCCTCGTCACTGCTGGTCCCCTGCCGAGAGCTCGGCGCACTGCCGCCCAGCGCCCCAGGCGGTCGCCAGCCCGACCCAACCCCACCACTCATGTTGTTGGCGCTGCTCCGTGAGGAGTTGGAGGAGCTACGCTCGGGGGGATGGGCCGCCGCCCCCTTCGGCTTCCGCAGCGCAGCGCTGTTCCGTGTGCGGCTGTCGCTGCGCGCGTTCCCGCCCCACCGCTGCGCCGCCTCGTCGTTGTCGCTGCTGTCCGTCTCGCTGTCAGGCACGCGGCCGCCACGCCCCTCCTCCTCCTCCTCGTCGTCGCCGAGCACACCACCGCGCAGGAGCCGCTGACGCTTCCGCTTCGCTTCCTTTCGTTTTCGCCGGCTCTCCACCGCGACGTCGTCGCCGGGCAGCAGTCCGAGCTTCCTCACCCGCCGCTCCTTCTTCCGTGCCAACCGCTCCTCCAGCAGGCGGTAGCCCTCCTTCGTCTGCGCCTCCGCCACAGCGACCTGCGTCTCGCGCTCCGTCACCTTCGCCCGCAGCCGGTCCAGCTCAACGTCGCTGGGGTCTTCGTCCAGCACGAGACTGCCGACCCTCGAGGAAGAGGCGGATAACAGCGCTGCGGCCCCCCCTCTCTCCTCCTCCTCCCTCGTGCGGTGGTGCGCCAGGCGCGTCTTGGGGAATCGGTACTCCCGCTTCACCAGACGGTGCGAGCACACCTCCTCCATCAGCGTCGGCGCCACCACCTTCCCCGACGCCTTCTTCGCGCCAGTGTTGTCTGCTGACGAAAGAGGCGCCGCCGCCGCGGACGGCTTCAGCCGACTCGTCCGACCCGCGGGCGGGACATTGAGCAACTGCCGCATCGCCATGCGAGAGGAGATGGTGTCCTCGTTGCGCGCGCACTCCGCGTCGAAGGCCTGGAGGGTTTCCCTGAAACCACGGCGGTGCATAAACTCCCGAAGAAGGGCTTGAGCGAGCAGATCGACCTGCTGCTTGGTCGGCATCCGACGCACTTTCTGGTAACTCTCCTCTGCTACTGCCTCCGCTGCACTGGGAGAGGCGGCCAACGGTGAAGGACGTGGTGGCATGAGCACACGCTGTACGGTGATTGTATTGTTTATTATATATATATATGTATATATATATATATGTATGTATATGTATATGTATGCGTTAACGCTTGTACTCGGATCTCAACTCCCTCACTATCAGAAGGAGAATAAATCACGTAATGAATGATTCGGTTCGTGCAATGAATGTGGTAGTGTCTGTCTATGTGTGTGTGTGTGTGTGTGTGTGTTATGACGTACAGTTTAGCCTATGCTGCTTGTAAGTGTTTTTAGTCTGTTCGTTTGAATCGCACACTGTCTTTGAGAGAGTTGCGTCTGTGCGTGAATGTCGGTGTAATCCACCTTAAAGTGCGTGTGACAGAAAATCAAAACTTGTTTGCTTGTATCAGTGTGAAGGAAGTCCAGCGGCGTATGAAGGGACGCGTTCCTCTGACTTCTTAATTTCGTTCTCTTTCGGTTACAATACTTTTCCTAAAGAGTAATGCAGAAAGGTAAAGGACACAAAAAAAAAAAACGTGTATATTGGCAAAGGCGTTTCTTGTGTAACCACACAACACCGTAACGCTCTTCACGGTTGATATTTTCTTTCTGTGATCAATACGAAGAAGAGCCCGATTAAAAAATGATACGTTTTCACGAGTAGAATTTTTCTCTCGAATCAATTTTTTAACGAAGAACAGCTATATTTCCTCCCTTATTCTTATTTTACTTTATTTTCCGCTGTGTTATTTTTGCTGGTGAATTGCTGTTGTTTTTTTTTTTGCTGTTCTACTTCAAAACTGCGAAAGAAAATAATAATTCCTACTTAAACACGATAAAGAACGGCCTTCTCGTTGAAATGGATGAGTAGATTCTTTAAAGTGGAACTAGTGAAGTAATATTAAAAATGAAGTGATCTTGTTACAAAAAAAAAAAAGTGAACAGAATAAAACAACAAGCTTAACATGAATAGTTAGTTCAAGATAAATAAATATATATTAAAAGAAAAAAAAAAAGTAAGGAGTAAGAGTAGTCTGTGCACACACATCTATCCGGACAATTCCGCATATCCTTCTCTACCGAGTAGCAGACCTGTGAGGGTTCTCGCGTACCAAGACCAAACTCTTCCCTTCCTTCCTTCCTTTCTTTCTCTTTATCTAGTTTTCCCTTGAAGGAAACGGAAAAGATAGATAAAGAATAAGACGAGGAAGGCTAAGCAAAAGAGTACAGCGGATTGGCGCGTCCCCGTAATTATTATTTTTTTTAAATGGGTTTAAACAAAAGAAATGAAATTCATCACACACGAAGAACGAAAAGGGAAGTTAAATGTATGAGAGGATCTAAAAATAAAATACAATAACAATCCATCAAAAGCGAATCGTTTATACAGTAAATCTCTGTGTGGGGGTCGTAATGTGTAGTTCCCCGTACAGAGGCAAGAAAACCACACAACAACAACCGAAAAAAAAAAAGAAATGTAAAATATCGTAATATTTAAAAAAAAAAGAAAAAAATGAAGTCATCGTTCCATTTCCATCCAATATTTCATCAAAAAGGAAAAAAAAAAACAAACAGGATAGATAAAAGTCCTGTCTCTATGTGGTGGAGAGTACGAGAGACAAACGTTACTGGCTTCGACTCTCCGCCTTCCCGCGTCTTCCCGCGTCTTGACAGGAATTCGTTACTGTGTTTTTCTGGTGATGGTTCATCGCTAGTAAGATTTCTTTTTTTTTGGTTGTCTGTCGTTTGATGGTTTTCTTTGAAATACTCGATGGAACAACAGAAGAGACTCGAACAAGTGCTTTCTTATTATTATTTGCTAAATATTTTTTTTCCAGATCTTTCGGTGTTGTCGTTCTCATTTCCTTGCTTTAATTTTTATCATTTTTTATTATTTGAAGTTTTTCTTTTCTCCACTATTTTTTTCCACGTCGCCCGCTTTGGAAAGGTCTACGATACAGTCTCCCAATAAATAATAATAACAGCAATAATTGATTCCTCCTCTTCTCAGCCCTTGAAGTGTGTCAATATTTTGTTTCCATTGGTTTTGAACGAACAAAAAAAAAACAAAATAAATAGAAGAAGAAAGCGTGGCACTTTACTGTAGCGACTCCAAAGGGAACTTCACAGGGGCATTCCTCCGCACGTACCCAGATCCGAGCCGTCGTCCATCGATACAAACAAAATAATAATAATAATAACCATCATAAGGAACGAAGCACGCGAGTAAAGTGCGGCTGGCTGGAATACATCCTTGGCAAACGAAGAAGCCCACCGTGTGGGTTACAGCTGTCGCCACAGGGTCTGATTCAAGTAGTTGAACCCCCGACGCCAGTTCAGCGCGTCTGGGTTGCGTTCAAACTGCAGCCACTTCTTTCGGCACGACTCACGGGAGTACTTCTGAGGGCATTTCAGTGAGAACTTCACCCACTCCTCGAACACGTGCTCCTCGTTACTAAAGTTGTGCAGCGCCAGCCCGATGCGCACCCAAATGTCAAAGCTCGTCGCCGCGCGAGGCGGAACGTGCTGCAGCTTCGCCACCACCGACTTATAACGACGCCACTTCGCTGCTTCCGTCAAGTACGGCGAGACGGCATTGCCGTAGGCGTCGTACTCGACATGCGTCACGGACGGCGGACGAGGGAGCGGCGCGCCGTCTGGCCCGAGAAGTGGCTCCCCACCATCCTGCAGCTGGGCGGCCGCTTGTGGGCCCACGATCGCGAAGGGTTTCACTAATTTAAAGCTGTGCAGCGTCGTGGCGCGGAAGACCGCCTCGCTGACAGCACCTGGCCCGCCGTTGCTGTCCACCACCTCACTCGCACTACTGGAATTCGAATCCTTCTTCTTTCTCGCACTATCACTGAGGCTACTCGTGGGTTGAGGGGCCACCATACCGCTGCTGCAGTCGACTAGAAACGCTTGGAGTGTCTTCAGGGTGGGGACACCGCCTTGGTGGAGGTGACGCGTGCAGAAGGTCAGCGCGAGGATTTCTGGTGCAGAGAGCGTGTGGAGCACCTCGTGCATGTCCTGGAGCTTCCGCTGCAGCGTGGGATTCTGCTGCGGATGGATCTGAAGAGGTACCAGTGCGGGTTGAATGTTGTGCCGCACAAGGGCCGCATTCGCGGAGGCTTCCGCCACTTCGCCGCTAGCGACGGAACTCGGCGCAGCGCTGGGAGAGCTGTTCACGCCGGACGGAGAGCTGTTCGCGAGCAGCGCACTGGACGAGGCCGCGGTGGGCGGCGCCTTACGACTAAACGCACAGCGCAGCGAGCCGTGGGTGCGGTAGCACGCCTCATCCACCACCGAGAAGCCGAACGTTTGGTTGATTTCATCCGCGATGAGTTTCACCGAACGGTAATCCTGAAACGCAATCATCTTGGTGGCTCCTTTAGCACCGCGGAGAAGAGTCGTTTGGGGGCCTCCTCCGGTGCTGCTCTTCCGCGGCGTATCCCCCCCACTCGTCCTCGTGCTGCGCCCGCCCTTCTTCTTCGCTCTTTGGGAAGGGATGGCCTCCTCGTTTTCCGCCTCCCCCTTCCACGAGGGGACGTCGTCCGTACCGTCTAACGGATAAAGCACTTCCTCACTATCGCTCGACTTCTTGACCGCGTTGGCATTCTTGTGGCCGCGCTTGGGTTTCTGAAGTGGTTTGAGCAGTTCCTCCATGGGACGCTCCGCACGGGTGTGGACGTGCGTCATACTGCGGGCGTGAAGGTGAAATGACACCTTCTTTCGCTTGACATCCGCAGCCGTGCCGCTCGCACTCGAAGCGCTGCTACTGGAAGGCTTGAGCTGGGACTTGGAGTAGTGTTGTTTTTTCCCTGGTGCCGGGCTCGACGACGCGGAAGACGCTCCTTGGGGGTGAAGGGGTATGATCATCTCCTCAGGGGACTCATTTGTCAGGATGAGAAAGAAAGGGTCCGTGAAGCCCACACCAGGAAGACGAATTTCCAGGTAGTCGAGCACCTCCACTAAAATCTTCTCCGCCTCGGCCATCGTGACGTCGTGCAGGTCCAAGTCAGCGAAGAAGTCACACGGCACATTCTTCCGACCGCAGAGCGCATGGAAGTAGCGTTGGGAGGAGGGAAACAGCAGGACTCGCTGCGCCAGCAACAGGGAGTAGTCCACATCGATCAGCGTGTGCTCCCACCCGAGTCCGCCCCACTGCTGCACCGGATCCGCGAGAACGTACGCAGGGGTGGTCGTCTTCGAGGAGCGCTCGAGGGGTGGCAGTATCTCCCCCGAGCTGCTGATGCCTTCCAACATCGAAAACACATCGTCGACGTCGTTCGAGTGGAGAAGGAGGTCTTTCGACTTGGCAGAGGACGTCTTTCTAACCTGCTGCTGCTTCGCACCACTCGCCACCGAGGACGACAAGGAAGACGAGGACTCCTCGGGCTCCAAGTGATGATCCCGAAGCGCTTGCTTCACCTCCCAGTGCTTCTGGTACGTCTCGATCCCAGCCTCCAGGGTCAAATACGAGAAAACCGAAGTCTTCTGGTCCTGCTTCGCGAGCACCACGGACTCGGGCTTCGCCTCTAACAGAACTTCATCTAATCGATAACTCCGTCGAAGGTACTCGTGAAGCCCCTTGAAGGGGTTCGCCACCGTGGAGGGCAAGCAGGTCAAGGCATACGAGGGTGTTTCCGCCTTCATCAACGTGCTGGTCTCCCGCTCGCGTTGTTGCTGCTCTGCCGCCTCCAGCAATGGCAAGAGCGCATCCACCTCGGGTTCAACTTCCGCCAGCAGCGGGTTCTCGTGCTCTATCGCGGCCAACTCCGCTGCCTCCGCCCCCTCGAGGGACTCTTCCTCGTGCTGCGCCTTACGCGAGCGGTGGCGCGTCGACGAGGAGGTGGTTGCGACGACCTGCGAGGCGAGTTGTGTGGCTCTCGTGCGTTCCGTGTCATTCTTTCCAGCCCCTACGTCATTGGACTCTTGCTCCTTCAGAATGGCCTCTGCGGCTGCGAAGGCCTCGTCAAACTCTCGCTGCTCAGCTCGTGAAAGAATATGCGTTCGTCTCGAGGGCATCTGGCGTAGGGTTTTCAGCGACGCCTCGCTCATTGGCATCGTAGAGGCGCTTGCCTCGCTCTCCCTTTCCACGATCCCTTCGCTGTGCTTCTTCCTGGCAGAGGGAGGGGTGATATACGCTGGCTTCTTCACGGGAGAGGCAGTGGCGGCGGCGAGAGCGGTGTGGCTCTGCATCCCCTTCCCTTTCGGCGCGAGCATGCTCAGCAGCTTCGACGCTGCCTTCGCGATCTCCTCGTCACTCATCTGCGCCGCGTCTTCCACCCCACCATCTCCACCACCCGAATCCCTGGCGCCAGAGTCCTTCGCCCGACCACGAGAAGCTCGAGCAGGCGCACAACACACACGACAACGGGTGAACAGTGCGGGGGCGGAGGCGGCTCCCGCAAACCTTCGGACCGCCTTGTGATAACGCGGCAGCAGCGTGACCACCCGCTCGTCCTGCGGGCTCGTCCCGGCAGCGCTACACCGCAGCTCGCTCTCCGCGTGGCCGGCACTTGAAGGAAAGCAGCGGAGATGAGGGGAAGACGGCGAAGAAACGCTGGAAGGGAGTCTACTGCAATGAGACGGGGAAGGCTCGCCGGGTGGACTCCCCAGCAGGCGTGCGGTGGTGTGACGAATATGCAGGAGTACGCTACGGTAACAGCGCGGAAGACTGCGCAGCATGGATCGAATGGAGAATGTTCCACAAAAGAAAAACTAATGAATATGTATCTATATATACTGTGTATCTTTCAGAAAGTGGTTCTTGACGCTGCTGGACGAGTCCTTTAGTGGGTGCTGTGGATTTTGAAACAGTGAAACTTGAAATCGTAACAAAATTAGAGCACTTCAAAAATACGATAGTATAATAGGAAACTACGTGTCCGTGTGTGTGTGTGTGAGTGTGTCCTCTCTTAATCTATCTTGATGATACTCTTCTCTCTGTTGTATTACTGCCGATGACGTCCTTCAATGTCTGTATTGAAGTAGAACTTTAATCTATTTTGAGGGGGTTCCTTTCTGTCTCTCTCTCTCTGTCTCTCTGTGTGATACCCTATGGATCAAAAGAGAGGAAAAAAGGGCAATAAGGAAAAATGCGCGTTAGGAGTCACACGACAAATAAGACTCCTCTTCTATGAGCGTGGGGTGGAGCTCGTCTGGTATGCTCCTTTGCACTCTCTTCTTCGCTTTCTTTGTTGCTTGTTCACACACAGAAAGATTTTTTTTTGATATATATATATATATATCGGTGCGTGAGGGCTAGTTGCTTACGTTTCTTCTTCTTCTTTCCTATTGGGCTGTGGTGAAACGTGTTCAAGCGAAGAAACCTAATTTCAATGCGAAAGATTTCGCTTCAGTGAAGATGCGGATTGATACGTTGTTTTTTACTGTGTCGAAGATGAAGACTGGATTCACTTCGTCGTCCTTCACGTTTAAAAGAGATGGAAAGATCAAAAAAGTGGCCGAGTATTCCAAAAGAAAAAAACACAGTCAAACACGAAATCAAACCGATACAGAAAAAAAAAAAAATAAGACTGACGTACAAGACAGATAATAATAATAATAATAATGAAGTTATGTATTGAGTCTTAAAGAAACGCTTACAGTACTAAAAAAAAAAGAGAAAAATGGACGGATGTACAGCAGATCAGAAAGAGGAGACCTAAAAGACCTCTTAACTTCTCTTGTAAAAGATCTAAAAATAATAATTTTTAAAAAAAGAAATAATTGTGGAAACCCAATGTACAAGTCCACGGCGTAGTGTCGTGCGGGGACTCTCAGCTGCTCTTGTTGACTGTCGTTCTCTCTGCCTCTGCCCTCTGAAAGCTGTATAGAAATACACAACAGCAAAAGGAACGGATTTTTACAGTATATTTTTTTTTGTTTTTGAAACAAAGAAAAAGTAAAGAGAGAAAGGGAGGGTGCACTCACTTGCTGATCCCTCAATAGAGCGATGTGGAGACGGGGTGTACAGAAAGGAATATAATAGAATCTATTTGAAACGGATCTATTCTAATTAAAAAACACTAAAAAGAAAAAAAAAATAGATCAACAAACCACAAGAGTTGCAGCGACCTCAACAAAACGGAGAAGAAAAATTAAAAATATATCGACGTATATCTTCGTTTCTTCCTTTCTGAGTGTTTCGATGGCTCTCTAGTCTCTTGAGAATGATGAACGGGGGGGGGCAATGTGTGTGTGTGCACGGGGAAAAGATAACTTAGAGACGTATATTATAGATAGGATTTCTATCTCACTATATGTATATATATATGTCTGGAAGGAGTGAAGTGCGTTGAAGGACTGTCAAAACGAAGAAAGAAAGAAAACGTCTTCTTACTTTTTTTTCTGTGTTTTGATTTGCCGGTGGTGCTACTTCAGGCTCTCTCCCCTCACTAATCACTACGAGAAGAGATACACAAAAACAATAAAAGTGAAAATGATAAAAGGAAAAAAAAAAGGAAAACAATTGGTATTCGAACCGATGTCATGATGGGTGATACGCCAGCACATTCAACACCTCCACTCGTTAGTATTTATTAGTACTTTTTTTCTTGTTATGTATTTGTTTTGTTTTGTTTTGACAGGAGTATCGGAAAAGTGCTACTCTACGCTTCGTCGTCGCATGAGAGGGTTTCATGGTCTCTCATCTTTTCTTTCGCTTCCTCATAAAATGAAAGGAATGACAAAAACAAATATAGCTACAGAATAAACTAAAGCGAAACGATCATTCAAAAAAGGATAATATTTTCTCATTTTATTTTATTTTTAAGGGAATAAAGCGTGATGATCGCTAAGTGAGAATGTGTCTGTATAAAAGGCGTATACAAAAAAATTAAAATAACAATGAAGGACTACACAAGATAATCCTCCATAATAATAAAAATGTGGAAATATAGACCGGACAAACGAGTCCTCTTCTCCACTTCGTATGGTTATTGTTGTCTTGTCTTCTCATTTTTTCTGCGAACACTCTCCAATAAATATACTTAAAATAGATATGTTTTAGGGGTAGTACTGGAACCCTCTTCTGCTGTGCTTTCCTCACCACTTCTGTCTCGTCCTTCATCCACATCCTCCTTCCATTCAGTCCAGCACCTTCGCATTCGTATAACTCGTGATTCGAATTGATCCCCATAAATATAAATAAATCCGTTTTGTAAGCATGAAAGCAATAAATATAATAACACCTCAACAAATAGAGTTCACTACCGAACGATACAACACCACCGCGTGGGAGCCAAAGAAACAAAAAGATAATTCAACTCCTTCATATGGATGTAAGAGCGATAGTACGTCGCACAGATCGTGTGCGTCCCGCTTAGTCTTCACAACACAAAAGAGAGACCCTAACCTCCAACTTTCTCCGTCTCATCATTCTCCGCTACACGCCACTTCGATCATCGGTCTTCTCCTTCTTCTCCCATTACACGCATCGTCGCTTCCCACACGCGAATCCGCTGTCCTTCATTAAGCCCAACACGCAGCAGAAGAGTCCAACCGACGGCATCGTAAGGCGATCAACGGCGAACCGCATGACAGCGAAAGAAAAACTA